>CM069862.1:194914639-195118100 GCA_036172795.1 Pelodytes ibericus
CTCCCAATACCCCACCCTGGCCCTATGCTGGCTCCTAACATTTTTGGTTTTACATAGAACTCTATCCCCCCTGAATCTGATAAAATAACCAGATTAAGTCTGTCTGGCCACTTATAGACTACAGAAATTTGCCAAGCCCTGGATTGATAGTGTCTGTGGGGTCTTGCTCTAAACCTATACCCTCTTGATCTGTGCATTCGCTTCCAATTCTAATAAAATAATATACAGATCATGGTTTTTTTTTTATTTTATTTTATTCTCTACATTCACAGTACAAATCCATTATGAAAAATAAGGACCAGAAATGACCTCTAGTCATGCCAAGCTTCTTGTGACCACAATTAACACTTTCCCAGCTGAAAAAAAGAAAAGGAGACACCTGTAATGCCACTGAAAGGACTCTGTTCCATCAAGGGTTAAGGCTGGGGTGTCTGACACACAATGTTCTATCACTGCACAACACACAAGTTCTATGCTAATGAGAGATTCGCCAGCAGTTCAATCACCCCAAGGGCAATTATTTGTTATTTTGTGGATTACGAGCTCAATTCATGCCTTTGCCTGTACAGTGATGTATCAGCTGGGCCATACATTCCTCAGCTATGGAGGAGGGATCCATGAAACCACTACCCCCAAATTAACATGCAAAGCCAAAACATGACAACAGGAGAGAACAGCCTGCTCCATCATACATGTATTATACAGTGATCAATGCACATTACAAGACAGAGAGAAACAAACTGCAATATGGACTTATACAGGGGTGTAAACAGGGGGGGTGCTACCAGGGAAGTGAATTAAACATCTGCCTAGAACCCCCCCCCCCCCCCCCCCCATTTTCTTAGGTAGCCCCCACATCTCCTAACTGAGAAGAGACAATATTGGAGGGGGGGGGGCAAAATGTACACACGGCGCCCCTAGAAACAGCCCTGGGGGTAAAAGTAAGTCAGGACACCTAGGGCTTTATTCATGAGGGAACTGACAAGGAAAGTGCAAACTAAAAAAAATAATAGCAGAGCTGGAAAGACTCTACCATTCAACAGAATCCTACTTTGGCCTTAACTTTGGATATCCCTTCTCACTTCCCTCTCATGAATAAATTCCCTAACATTTAAATTGCTTGTCCCTAAATTTTAACAATATCCTCCTGCCCCTTGAAAATATATAAATTATATAACCTACAGAATGCATTTTATAAGTAAATACTTACACTACCACGAATGTTTTCATCATTGGATTTTGACACTAAGGGCTCATCGTGTTTTCTCGGCTACTTTGGCCTGAAGTTTGAAATTCCCTTGTCAATTTCCTACTTTCTTGAATAAAGCCCTTAGAGCCATGTGTCATACTTCTCAGGTGTAAACTCATATTCATTTTTTTTTTTGGGGGGGGGGGGGGGGGATTATTATAAAAGATTAGTTGGATTAAGAGCTTTATCAATTTAATTCTGTTAAAAACAAAGGCAAAACCCCTGCTTTATGGCTTTCACTCTGCAGAGCTTTTAAACAAGTGTCAAGGTATGGGAAAGAGTGGATTTCCAACTCACTCCAAGAACTTATTACTGACCACAACATAGTCAGTAAAGTTTCTGAGAGAGAGAGATGCAAGGCATTCAAACACATTTTACAAAAGGCATACAATTCCGACATCGACATTGCTTTAAAACCTGCAAAGTACTGATTTAAAAAATAAACAGACTAAAAGAAAATTGACATAGCAGACTGAATTTAAAAGGTGAACATACTTAAGAAACAAAAAACCTGACTTTTGTCATAATTGGCTCTTATGTTGTGAATTGCTACAAATCCTGCTAAACTATGACTTTTCACAAGATAATTTCCCATGCTGCCCCATGGAAGAATCTGTCCAAATAAATACCAAGGCTTCATGAATCACAACACCTACTGATTGAAAGACATGTTTCTCTCCAACCCCTCAGTGGCAGTCAGAAAAAAAAAAAAGGGCTTTCCATGCTGTCAGAATTTCCATCCAGGAAATGGAAGGGAAAAGTGGACATTTTTCAAAAACAGAGGTAAAAAAAAAAAAAGTTACAACAAGAACAAACAAAAGTTACAAAAACTTAACTACTAGTACCACCCATTGGATTAGTGGCATGGTGGTAGAGGAAACGTGGTATCTTTAAAGAGCAGTCATGCACCTAATCAGTGCCATGTGGCATGGCTGTCAGATATAACAGTTTACTGGGCACAGCATTAAAAGCATTGCCACCCTGAATGATGGATTTTTATGTAGAAGCATCCCTAATTAAAGGGAGAGTATGATCGCCTTAGGCATGGTGTAACTTACAACATCCGTGGTACTGCAACTAAGAATGGACACAACTGGAAATGTCACTTACCTGCCAAGAGGGAGAGAGGCAGCAGGATCCAAAACAGAGCTCCACAAAGGACCTGGAGCTCCATAATCCAAACTGTGTCCCGCTCCCCAGGAGAGGAAGGGAGCTGATCCTTAGAGCAGGCTGTGCAATCAGCTGTGAAAAAGGGCAGTCACAGAGCAGGAGGTCTGTGTCAAGCCATCCTCAGCTCTCCATGCTCCTCAGCCACTCAGATATGCCCTGCAGAACTTGAGTGAGAGAGGATCCCATTGAGTGCAAGTTACTCCGGCTCACGGGGTATGTTTTGGGACAACCCCAGATAAGGCAGATCCACCTCCTGGAGTCCAGGTCTGGTTCAGAGTCTATCAAGTTGCCCCCCACTATGGGGTGGGTGTGATGTACACCCCCCCTAATGGACACTCCTCAGACCTCAGGGCTAAGAGTGAGTGTAGATCAGTTTGAGGCTGCCCACATGTTCTGCCTGGCCCTCCCCCCCCTCTCTCTATGCTTTTATATATTTAGTCCCCACCCTGTATCTCCTACCTAAAACTCTCTAGTACTTCCTTCCAAATAAAGTCTCTGGATACACCCACCTCGCTGGTCCTTCAGGGTGAGAGGTGTCGGGGGTCACTGACTGCCCTGCTCCTGTGTGTGCAGGATCTCACCAAAGTCAGGAATCAGCTGCTGCCCTTTCCCCCACCCCTCTGCTCTCATCACACAGGCAGTTTGGAATTACCATTGCTGCTGCCAACATGTGCTTTACATGGGCTCCATGGAAGAAGGGGATATGACAACACAAGCCCCCACAGGGGGCATCCTGCACCAATGCACCCTCTAGAGTCAATGTGGGCTGTGGAGCTGCTGGCATCAGGCTGCCCCTGGCACATGTCACTCTGTCACCTGATATGCCCTTCCGTGCCCCTCTAGTGTAGTTTGTTGCAGGGTAAGTCTGTGCCATGCCAGTCTCATTGTTGTCTATGGCAGCGGCTGTGCCCTGGCATGCAGAGGCTTGCAGGCTGTGTGTACCAAGGCACCCAGGTCACCGTCTTCCATAGCTGTCGTCACGGTCCCTGGCTGTGCTGCTCTTGTTAGATTGTTTTTTTCTTTACAATTTTTTTTTTAATGTTTTCTTCCCCAAAATAAGTTCAGAAATTTACGGGGAACAGCGCGCCCTGCTGTCCGCTCGGGGGTACTGCACTCATGGCATTTGCTGCATGACTTGGCTACAGAGAAAATGTGGACACAGCACAGAACACTGCAGACACATCCACGCAGTGCCTAAGCTGCTAACAACACATTGTTTCCCATCTACTAACTGAACTGGCATTTTATAGAGGGCGAGATTTTTTGTTTCCCCCCATTACTGTGTCCTATTCCATGCTAAATATTGTATTGCACCATAAGCAAGCGTCCCTTTCAACTGATCCAGGGGCCCATGGACTACTTCTATTACATATAAGGAGGGAGAGGGAGATTTGGGTGCAAAATAGGCACTGTCCCTCCAAAATAGGGCCACTTGGGATGTATGGGTCTGTTAGGGTTGCCACCTTTTCTTCAAACAAATACCGGCCTTGGTACTGTGTCCATAGACTTAACATTGGCCTGATGCCAATTTTTTTACCGGCCTGCCGGTAAAATACCGCCCAGGTGGCAACCCAAGGGTCTGTACAGGCCCTTGTGCAGTATATGCATGCACACATTAGGGCCTGCTTCATAAAGAGATGATAGCAGAGAATTGAGACGTGAATTTCAAACTTAAGGCCAAAGTAGGCGAGTTGAAAATTTTCTTCCATTCAGGTGCACTGAAGAAATTTTCCAGCTTGACTACTTTGGCCTAAAGTTTGAAATTCCCTCCAATTCTCTCTTTCTTACAGAGTACAACCTTACTTCTATTATTTTGGATACTTTGCATATTTTGAAAAAATAAAAAAGGCTCGAAATGTTTCTCCCCCCAGCTCCAGACAAATGCTAAGACCAGAGTTAGAGGGTCAGTTGAAGCTGCAAACCTGATGTTTGTGCATCAATTAAACATATTTAGACTACAGATGGGCCCCTGAATTTTATCCTTTGCACAGAAAAGTGTGATGCCAAGCACAGGGGATGTCTGAGATGTCAGGGGTTGGCTGGGGGCCAAACAGTAGGAACAATGCAGAGTTGTTAGTAGAGAATCACAAAGTACAAAATGACACACGCGTGATCCAGCCTGTTATACATGTTATCCATACACAGAGCAGCTACAAAGTGTTAACAAGTCAGTGATCACAGTTTGCTGGAAGCCTGTTTCCTAACTGGCAATGGTTTAAATTCTTGGAAATGAAAACACATAACAATGTACAAAACAAAACCAATATCAAAGTGTTAAAAGAACATGGTAAGTTGGCTCGAAATCTTGGATTCCTTAAAATAGGGACTGTATCACTGAAACATTGCTTACGCTGTGCATGTAGAGAATAAAAACATATTGAAAATGATCTATACATTGTATTAGCAGAATTGAAAGCAAATGTCTAAATTAGGAGAAAAATGTTATTTAACCCCTTCATGACGCATGGTGCCTGCGTCCCAAACGACGCCAGCACCAAAACGTCACAATTGGTTCCTGGCCACCGATCACAAGGGGATCAATAGCCAGGAACACTCTCGTAGAGACCCGATCAGGGTCTTAACAGACCCTGTGGGTCCCTGCAAAAAAAACCGCGAGACTTCCGGACGTCACGTGTGACGTCACGGAGGCGTGCCCTGAACGAGGAAGTTCGGGCACGGCGCGATTTGGAGAAATGTAGCCGGTGCTCGCTTTGAGCACCGGCTACATTTCCCCTGTCAGACTGAGGCCACTCAAAGTGGCCTCATCTGACAGGTGAGATCCTGCTGTAAGTGCCTGCAGCGGGATCCGAAAACAGCTCCCCGCGATGAGCTGTTTAGTACAGGACGTACTATGCCGTCCTAACGACTTTAAGGCACTTAGTCAGGACGGCATAGAACGTCCTAACGTCACGAAGGGGTTAAATGTGTCTGTGGAGTCTCCTTCTTATGACATCACCTGTGGCTCGATATGCAAGTAAACTGCTTTTTCAGTGGGAAAATGTGTAATTTGCCTATTAGGCCCCAGGTGATGTCATAAGCAGCAGACGCCACAGACACATTTAAAACACATTTTTCTCCCAATTTAGACATTCGCTTGAAATTTTGCTAATACAAAGTATAGATCATTATCAATCATTTTTTATTATCTTCATTCAGTGAATACAATGTTTAGGTGATACTTTAAACACCCTTATGCACACAAGGTATACGGTTAAAGTCGCAGTAAACATTACAAATAACTTTTGCTTCTTAAATACAGGATTTCTTTCTATATTGAGCTTTGTCTTGGGAGTAAAATAACATTTTAAAAGGACTGTGACATGTGCAACATGACAAAATCCCATTTTAACACACTCCTTACATCATGCCTTGTGGATAGCAAATGTATTTTTTCGGACTTATATTAAAATAAAATACACTTAGTGACTACCATTTCTGGTTCGCCTGTGACATGAGTTGCAAGGAAGTTGAATGCACCTCTGCACTTACCTGGCATGCCATGAATTTGGCCCGTGCGCTAAGCTGGGATTGATAGTATAGCAGACCGCCATCCAGTTCCTTGCAGCTTGTGCCAAAGGGGGAGGGGTGCCAAAAGGAAGTAACTACACATATTTTTTAATAAACCGTAACTCCTAAACTATTTTTTGCCAACTGCATAGTTGCCAACATTGGCCATGTTTCCAGGGACACATTTGTTTCACATGCTGCAGACAGAGCATGCAAAGTGCAGCCCAGCAGTATGTAGGATTGATATACACACAGACACAATCCAATTAAATAATCAGTGTGGAGATCTCACAGGACCTACCATGATTAATTAATTAGATTGTGTCTGTGCGTATATGTCTCCTACATACTGCCGGGCTGCACTTTGCATGCTCTGTCTGCAGCATGTGGAACAAATATGTGTCCCTGGAAACATGGCCGATGTTGGCAACTATGCAACTGTAAGGCTAGCAAATCTACGGGTAACATTAGGAGTTTTTCAAAATGGCACAGAGTCCCTTTAGAAGATGTACACATTTCAGGCAAGGTTATAGTGCTGTCAGCTTCTCGGCCTTTTGGCTAAGATCAAGTGTAGTACCTGATCCATTCAGGTCCCGGTAAGGCTCCTGTGGCAGGGGAGCCCACTGATCTGGCCAAGAGGCCTTAGCATTGTGGATTGAAGTCCAATTTTAATCATGGCACCACAGGGTACACCTCCCCTGTGTGGTATCATGCACTCGCAGTGTGGCACTAGGCACATGTTTTTTAAAAGAGGTGCTTTTAATTCAATCTGCTTTTATTGTTTTCCACTCGCCCTGGCCTTTTGGCTGGTGAGTAGGATAGTTTCTTATCATCGGCCGAAAGGCTGGGGCCTTGAATGGCACTTTTTCTTTGATTGCGCACGGTTTATTTTTGGCACAATCACTGTGTGGACACATTCATTTTTTTGTGTGTTTGCTCACGTTTGTTTTTTGTTGCACGTCACCGAAAGGCCGCAGTGGGGCATTAATTTGCCTTTGGTGGGCGATGGCCTTTTGGCCTCCACCAAGCCTTATGGTGGGTCGTTCCTCCCCGGAGGAAGGCCTTTTGTAGCCCCAGGTGCCCGGATGGTGGCAGCTGAAGGCCCTGGGGGATGTGTTTGGAACGCCTGCAGGCCTTCTGGCCGGGGAGGGAAGATAAAGGGGTCCCCTACGCCATGAGGCAAAAGGGAACCTGAAGACCCGACCCACCTTCCGGGGTGGGCAGGGAGCGAGGGGTTCCCAACCCACAAGGGAAGGGGCCCCGAGCACAACGGCTCCATAGTGGCCCCTAATTTGCACATGCACTTTAGGCGGTTTGGCACGGGGGGCACCAAGACTTGACAGCACGGTTTGGGCTTCAATCCTATTGTGCTGTCACCTGGTGGCTAAAAATGGGAACTGCAATAATTTTGTAGTTTTACAAAAAAAAAAGTCCACCTTGACTACACCCCTCTGGTAGAAGAAAAGTTACACTACTGAAACTAACACAACACGCAAGTCGGTTCAAAAGAGGTTAAGTCCCACAAATGTCTGTGTTTACATAGCCTTTACACTGCATTCAGCAAGTGATCCACATTCTTTCTCACATATTCTGTGGTTAAACAGCCATTACTCATTTTCTGCATGAAACAGTATAGCGTGTGGAGGGACAGAGTTCTAAAAGTGGAACAATCAGCGGCAACATTCCATTGGCTTTTATAGCCAGATTTACCCAGATCACTTGTCAGATTTACTTTTTAGTGAATACAGCCCTACGACTGCAAGAGTTTGATGCAATGCACCCACCTGGCCTGTGCAACAAAACTCACAAGCCACATGTGCAAGGATGTCAAAAGATGGAGGTTGTGTCAGTCTGTGCAGTCCTGTTTGTTATTTGTCCTGTGTCTCTGTGTAGTGCATGTCTTTAGATTCTGTTATTAATTTGCTAGTTTATTATTTCACTTGTAGACTTAAGGACTTGCCTTTACTCCTAAGTTTGTCCTGTAGCCCTGAACTCTGCATTTCATTCATCTTGCTTTCTGCTCTGTTTGTGTTTGTTCTGCTTGGTTTATTTGTGTCAGCCTGCAGATATCCCGCTATCCTATCATGGCTGTGACCTATGCCTGCTCCAGGATGTCTACAGGGTTCCTTTGTTTCCCACCTTAGCTTTAACTTGATACAGCAGCTGCCTCTACAGGGCCCTGGAATGTGGCGACTCCAACCTGGAGCCTCAGCTAGGCAGGTAACACAGACACAGCACTCTATGGGCAGCATGCACAGCAGCCTACAAAGCCTGGGTGTCCAACTGCAGCTCTCCAACTGTTGCTGAACTACAAATCCCAGGGACTTTTTTTCACCACATTATCAGAGCGCTGACAGTCTTGCGCAGCCATTTCAACGGTGAACTGTCAGAACCGATGCATATCCCTCACCCAAATCCTAACCCCTGGCAAATCCCACTAGCCAAGACACTCTCAAAAAATGACTGACAGTGTCTATGGACCAACTTCTAATATAAACCAGAATGTAAACTAACCAGTAATGGTTGGAACTATCAGCTGCATTGGAGAATTTTTCCAACTCAAATAAAGTTTAAAATTCCGGTCTCTATTTCCTTCTTTATTTATTGAGTAGACCCCTAGATTTCTTTGGGTAGAACATGTGTTGCTGATGTTTTTACTATATATTAAAGTTCTAGTACTTATATATATATATTTTATTATCTTTCTGGAAAGGACCCCTGCCCCACTATTTTCCTTTTGTAATATTACTGCATGCGCCTGACTTTTTGGAATGTTTTATATAGCGCTTTGGATGTGGCACTTCCCAAGTTCCAACAAATATTAGGATTTCTCCCAAATCTTGGAGCACAGGCTCCTGGAATGTACAAAGCTCTCACTTCCTGATAAAGGTGTAATCTTGACATAAAGCCTTTGCTTACTAAGGAGGATTGATGCCTAGAGAGGCAGGTTGGACCTCACAGATGTGGTCAAGTGAAGTCTGGGGTCAGTAGGTGCACTTGCCCAGTATTTGCGGGAATGGCCCTGCCATCATCGGTAGAATCAGACCAATATGCTGCTTGATATCTCTCCTTTATGTATGCTATTAGTAAGCTAGCAGAGCTGCACCCTGAGTAGACCTAATACTGAGCTTTTCTGACATTTCACAGTCACTCTATCACCACACCCTTATGCTTCCCCGGCACTCTCGCATCTTTACATTCACCGAGGCTGACAAAGTGTAAGGTAAAGATAAGAGACTATTTAGAGAAATAGAGCTAACAGCCACAGTACTACTGATTCAGACGAAAGTTGGTTAGGGTATTTTCCACAACAGAAGGCCCAGGCTGGAAAAGTTAAACAGCCCCGTTACCCCCTTCACACTATCCAACTAACTAGAAGCAGCTGTTGACATCAAATTAACTTGTGTTTAATTGAAAGACTGCATCAAGTGTAGTCATTTTAAATTGAAATGGTTTAAAGAATACAATTAAAGTACATTACTGAGCCCTCTTTGCTCTGTATAAGTTCATCAGGGAGCAGACATATTGGGTCAGATCTATCTTCATCTGACTCAAGATTCTAAACAACATGTCTGCCTCCGAGTAGAGCGACACAGAGCAACAAGGGCTGAATAAGGTACGTTATTTATATTCCTCCATTAAAACATTTCTTTTAAAATGTCTGAGCTTGGTGCAATCTTTCTATTAAACATAACTTCATTTCTGCCAACCGTTGTCCTGTAAAGAATGCCTAAGAACCCTTTGGTATTATAATATTTGAGAACCGGGCTCAAAATTTGCATCACATGAGACGTGAGACCTCAGAGAGGCTGGTCAGAAAAAGTTCAACGGTTAGGGAAGAGACATGACAGGGAGCTATTTACAAAAAGGTGAGAGGAACAGTCCATCTCACCAATGTAGCCAAACACTGTGCAGTGACAAACCTGGTGAGTTTCCCCCTAGTCAAGCAAACTCAACAAGTTTGTCCATGGACCGTGTATAGCTAAACTAGTGAGATGGGATGTACATCTCACCTTAACTCACATTTCATTGACTAGCCCCCACGTTCTCTCACTATGGGGTTACAGATCCAGTTAGTGCTTCCAACTGATCAGCTGTCTGAGCAATTAATAGTATTTAAATAGAATAATAGTGGGAACGCTACTGGGAGTCGTTTGGTTCCTTCTAATGAATGTATAATGATAGATATTCTTTGTATATATAAATATCAGTACATGACCGGAACTATTAAATTCAACACTATAGTTATTTAATCGAGACAAAATCAAAATACAGTGGATCAGTAAAACATTGCTACAATTATAATATTCATTTATAGAAAACTGTGTTTGAAGAATTCTGAAACACCATATGGTAAAGGATGATGAACCTGACGCGTTTCACCGTTTAAACACGGCTTCTTCAGAGGTCTTCTACTCCAGAGCTTTTATCTTGTTTACACATGGGTTATGAGAAACTCTTTTCTAGGCCGAGGTCTGGATTATGGGAATACAGAAACTTTTCAAATAGACTTCACCTAGTTTTGTTCCCTCTCTTTACTTATCTTAATTTTGTAAGCGTATCCGAGGTATCAGTGTTGTGAGGTAAGGCAATTAATAGTATTTAGTCCAGATTTTATTTAAAAACTTGAAACAATTTGAGAATCAATTGGATTAATGGGCACAAATACTGTAGAGAAAAGATTAAAAGACGACATAGTGGCAAACATATGTAAACCCAGAGAGGCTACGTATTTTTAATAGTCTTCTGACTTGTAGGTAGGCATGCACCGTGTGTCGAGGTAAGCTGTCTGCCAATTGGAATAAATATTACCTGGAATCTTGGTTTTCGGAAAATTGTATCTGCCCCAGCGATCGACGGAGCTCAGGGTGCATCCAGTTCCCATGAAGTCCAGTAATAAGGAGTCTTATTTACAATTTTGAGAAGGGCCCATGACCTTTTTGTTTCTTCCTTATAGAGATGGCACTGGTAAGCTGTTTTGGGCACAAAGGTAGCACTGGCAAGCTGTGTTGGGCAAAGGATGGCACTGGCAAGCTGTTTTGGACACAGTGGTGGCACTGGGATTGTGTTTGTGCACAAAGGTGCCGCTGGAAAAAAAATTTGGCCCCAGGGATGGCACTGGCAAGATTCATTGGCCACAATGGTGGTGCTGGAAAAATGTTTGGCCACTAGGGTTGCCACCTTTTCTTCAAAAAAATACCGGCCTTGATACTGTCTCCATAGACTTAACATTGGCCTGATGCCAAAATACCGGCCAGGTGGCAACCCTATTGGCCACAGAGATGGCACTGGCAAGCTGTTTTGGGCACACTGGTGGCACTGGGACTGGGGACAATAACGGTGGATCCTAAACAGGAAGGGGTGTGGTCTAGGCAGGAAGGGGTGTGGCCTGGACCGGAAGGGGTAAGGAAAATTAAAATTAGTGGGTTTTGTGAGTTTAGTCAGATCTAGGGCAGCACAAACCCATAATACACCACTGTCAGTAAGGTTTTAGATTTTAAAATCATTTTTTTTTTTTTTTTGCAACTTGGGAAGAATATAAAGTGCTGAAAACATTGGCATTCTATTTTATTTTTTTTTTATCTTTTCCTATTTCTCAAATTTCACCTGCAGTATATGAGAAAAAAAGTGTTTCCCCCTCAATCTTGCTATCTCCTAATAACTTCAAATAGGGCAGTTGCCATAGCAACAGTCCTGCCTATCCAAGCCCCTCCTTATTGGAATGTCAATTAAGAAGCCCCAGTGAAATTATTTTCAATTGTGCAAATGACACAGGGTGAAAATGAGTGCTTGTCACACACGTTCATCATGCAGAAAATGCGCCATTTACAGGTCAAACAAGTTCTAACCTACTGTGTTGATAAAAATGTATTCGGCTGGACCACATATGAAACACACTTCAGCCTCCCCTCCCCTCCTATACATGAAAGTAGTACCTGCCGCCAGACTACGCATGCGCGCGGCTCACTTTGCCCGCGAAATGTAAGGTCCAGGTAACGTTCACCCACCAATCACGTTGCTTTGGTCGCTCATGACGCGCAGGGTCGTGGGCGTGGCTGCGCGGTGTTTGGCGCGAGTCTTGTATATACACTAGCGTCGCTCTCAGTGGCGAGTAAGCAGTCGGTAGTAATGGCGCAGTCCCGCGTCACTGATTTTTTCGCTCAGACCAAGCGGCCTTCGGGCCCGGACGCTTTAGCCGCCGCCAAGCGCAGGAAGTTGGAGCCGGCAACGCGGTCGGTGACCCGCAGCGTGAAGGCTCGCTTGGAGGACTTGCTCCGGCCGCCCAGCACCCCTGAACGGGCCCCCAACACCGAGGCTCCCTGCTCCACCAGGCCGAGCAGCAAGAAGCGGGTACGTCTGGAATCGGAACAGGAGCCTGCCCGCCTTGAGCCGCAGGAGAGGAAGACTGCCCGTAAGAAACTGCGGCTGCCCCTGGAGGAGGTAATTACCTGAGTCAGGGGCTGATTTCCAGGGGGGCCACAGGCAGAGGGGCTCAGTTACCTGCAACATCCAGGCCCATCATCCCTCAGTAACTGGACTCTGACTCTATGTAAAGCAGATCTCCATAGGCTGCTGTGTACAGCAAACGTGCCTACTTCAAGCACTTACTATACAGCTAAGAGCATGATGGGAGATGGAGTTCATTAGCAAATGAGCCAAAAAGGACAATAAAACCCTAACTATGTAAAGCAATCAAACTTTAGGAGCCCTGATTCCTGGGAATTGTTGAGCCTTGAGTTAAATGGAGGGTCTAATTGATAATAAATGTGTAATGGCTCCTGCTGGTAAAGTGAAATGCAAACAAATGTTAATGCAGAAGAGAAAAACAAAGTGAGCACAGGAAAGCACTCTTGTGCAATCGTGATCTGCTAAGGATTGATATGGTGTGTTCCTTGTTGATGTAGACGTCAGCTTTCCAGGAAATTGAGTGATGTGACTTTAGCATAAAGTAAGAGTTGGACAAATTCTCCCATTAGCTGAATGAACATTTTTTTTCTCCTGGCTAGTTTGGCCTTAATTAAACATTCCTTGCTTTTTTTTTTTATGAAAAATGGCCCAGAGCTATTAGTGTAGCAAATACACTTCTGTAATAACTAAGATAACCATGTTGGCCCTTTAAAATGACTTCCTTGTGAGTTTCTCAATTCCTGTAGCACATTATACATGAAATAGCCTTTAGTACGTTACATAGATGTTATCTGGCCCTAATGTTTGCCTCTGTTTAGTCACCCAGCCCCTGTTCCAAAGTGGATTTGCAGTGTTTGACTCCATCCCTGGGGAAGAAAATAAAGGACCAGTTGAATGTTAGCCTGTCTCCAAAGTCCAATGGACTGAAAAAGGCCTCGGTCTCCACAGAAGTCACAGTAAGTCTTTATCAATGTTTCCCAACTCCTAGTCTTACTGTCTCCCATGTGACTAAAATTGAATATTCCTTGCAATTCAATGTATGCTCGGCATGTTTAGGAGCTGCTGTATTTAGTGTTTTAGGAGGTAGATGTGCTTGGAACAAGTGAGTAAAGAATTAAGCAGGTTTTGTAGTGGAAGAAACTGCTCTGCTGAGTATAGTCCCAATTAATTCACTTGTGCGATAACTGTCACATTGTCAGCAGAGCTTGGATCAGTGCTGTATCTACAGTGTGGCAAACATGGCAAGTGCCTTTGGTGGCTCTTGCCAGGAGGGTGACTAAAAACTGGCCACCACTTAAAAAAAGCTCCCCCTCACCAGGCTCTCTGCAGCAGAGCAGGCAGCTGGGTGTCTTTGCTCTGCTCTGGTGCAGACATCCTCCCATGCTGCCTATCATTTGCTCTGAGGTCACATGACCTGCCAGAGTTCAGACTTCAGACACCCGAGGAGAGCAAGAGATGGGAAGTCTGGGCAGCACATTAGCACAAGGGAGCTGGATAACTGGGTGCAGGCTGGGACAAGTCCTGCATGTGCAAAGTGGGTGACTATTTGTTCTGCTCAAACGGTGGTTAAATAGAACCATTTATTGAGTGGGGGTAAGGGGGTGCCCAAATTTAGTCATGCCTAGGGAAGCACAAAACCAAAGTTCACCAGTGGCTTGGATAGTTATCATTGTAACTGTATCTTTGCCCTTGTAGCCAACATCCAAGGAGAATCTTGTGGAATTAAAATCTCGCCTTCAGAAGATCCAGGAGCTGACCCAGAAGGTTAAGCTTCCCGCTCCACCTTCGGAGACGAAATGTACCATCACAGACCTCAAAGCCAGGCTCAAGCGGGCACAGGAGCTAGAGTCAAAAATTCGGGAGAGGAAAACAGAGGAGAAATTACAGGTCTCTGGTCATGCAGAGCCGAGTCAGAGTGAAAAGGCACCGGCTTACCAACGATTCCACAACCTTGCCCAAGATGTTCCTCCAGGCCTCTGTCTGCCATACAAGTACAAAGTGTTGTCTGAGATGTTCCGCAGTATGGACACCATTGTGAGCATGCTCTTTAACCGCTCTGAGACAGTCACCTTTTCAAAGGTCAAACAGGGAGTTCAAGACATGATGAGAAGGTAAGTCGACCTCTAAATGTGTTTTACTTTTTTTTTTTTTTCTTTAAACTTTTTGATGACTTAACCCATGTCTGATTTTGCAGGCAATTTGAACAGCACAATGTAAGCCAGATAAAGACTGTGTATCCGACAGCATACAAGTACAGACAAGAAAAGAACATCCCGACATTTAAGGATGGTATAAGAAAGACTGACTTTCAACTTACTATGGAGCCAATAATAGAAGAAGGTATTCCCACGTAATGTTTGGGTATAGGCACTCTGACCAGCTCTTGACAGATTATATGGCTTGCTAATTGTTATTCTTTACTCCTCCTAGATGATAAAGTGGATGGGTGCCCGCAGCTTACGGTATCTCGCCTGTTACACCGCAGACGTCTATTTAACCGTAACCTCACCAACATTGTAAAACAGCACCACAAAGTGAGTTATCCAGAGGTTTCAGTTTTCTGTAAAGGTGATGACGGCGAATCTTTTCCGTATTTAATAAATGGCTGATAAAATGATTACCATTAAGCCCCAGGATGCACCAAGTAAATTGTTATACCTATTTTTATTCTATGAAATGCTGGTCAAACAGATTAAAATCTGATCAGGCTCTATCTCAGTAACAGAAATTAGTTGTTGTTTGGGGGGGGGGGGGGGGGGGGGTTGAAAATAATACTTATAGTGTGTATTTGATCTATATTGTGGTTTTAATCCAAACTCTACTTGTCTGTAGGTGTTCCTGGCTTCTCTAACCCCTCCTCTGCTACTGCCTGATGACCAGCTAACCCGCTGGCACCCACGTTTTAAAGTTGACGAGGTCCCAGATGTAGAGCCAGCTGAGCTGCCACAACCTCCGCAGGTTGATAAACTCACTACCGCTCAGGATGTGTTATCAAAGGCACGAGGAATGATGACACCGAAGGTAAGTAAGGCTTGACTAGCTATGTAGCTCACACTTCCACTCTTGTTACTACCAGCTGTCTTAATACCTCCCCTCTTCTAGTTTATCCCCTGGCAGCAGCTGCCATGGGAAGTAGGTGGTCTGGTTGACTCTGCTAGAGCAGAGATGCCCTCGTTTTAACAAAGGATCAGCAGACTGAACATTAACTAGCCCCCTCCTCTGATCGCGTGCAAAAAAAAACTAGTGTCTTTCTGTGCTAGCAGAGAAATGCCTGCAACATTTAGACCCAGATCCAGCGACTCCGTACTTTAGCTGAGCCACATTCTTCATGGAATCAAGGGTGAAATGGTTTCTTGTCCTTTACATAGTCTGTAGGAGTAAAGTAAACTACACACAGGGAAAAAAAATCTCCCTGTGTCTGTCACGGTTTAAAGTTGACTTGTCATTGTGTAACTTGATACGCTCTCCATAGATGGAAAAGGCGCTTGCCAACCTGGCATTGAGAACCGCAGAGAACAACATGGCAGAAGCTAAAACCTCCCCTCCAGCAGAGGAAAAGCCAGCTACAGCTCCTGCATCCAGTGCATTGAAAGGAGTCTCCCAGTCCTTATTGGAGAGGGTATGTATCTGGAAACCTCCCTTTTCAGCTTATTCAGTGCTGTTGCATGTATGTGATTTTAGTACTGTTTGCTAAACCGCTCCCCGTCCTCTGCATAACACTGTTCACAAAGCCCTGCGTATTGTTTGATAAGCTGCTCTGCCTATAGACGGGTTTTTGTTGGCCTGCTTTTGGCTCTCTTGCATTTTGTCAGCCAGTGTAAGCTTCTCCCTGCCTCTTGCAGGTGCACAGCTGCTATAATGCAGATTTTTGCTCTAGTGATGTACTTTTTGCTGTGGCTGGGATTTATCTGAACATATAATTATGCCTGCTGCCATCCACAGATACGTGTTAAGGAAGCACAGAAGCTGCAGGCAATCATGACCCGCAGGCCCCAGCAAGAGGAGAAGCTCCTTATGATGTCCAGGCTCCCGGAGCTGGCTCGCATCCTGCGCAACGTGTTTGTGGTCGAGAAAAAGCCGGCACTGACTATTGAAATCACTTGCAACAAGGTCGTCTCCAGCTACCGCTCCTCAATGACTCCAGGTAAGATTATCATCCACACTAACCAGCTGGCTGCATTTACATCAATCTGATGGAGATGGTTCTGTCGCACCTCCTGTATAGCATGGGGCCAGGTCGTGTTTTTGTTTTCAATTGTATCTAGAAAATATGGGAACAAGCCAAGCACTAGGACACATCTCCATCTACTTGTGGGAGTGGTCCAGCGGGCTTATCTGTTTTGCCAAGTGTTTGCTTCACATAACCAATTATCTCTTCACAGGAGAAATGGAGAAACACATTGGACTGTTATCAGAGATTCTCCCTGACTGGCTGAGCATTCATACCGTGCGCAAGGACAAGTATTATAAACTGAACAAATCTGTAGACCTTAACCTGATCTTGGAGAGGCTGGCGAAGGCCACGAAAGAGGAAGAATTGAAGTGACCCATGGAATGCTTTTTCTTTTCAATCACCGGCTGCAGAATGGCTTCTCACAGGGACCTGTTTTTAGAATTGTTTTAACAGGTGTGCAATGATTTTATTGAAACTAGCAATGTACCAGATAGTATGACTCCACAACTTGTCCAGTCGCCCCCCGTGTGTTTAGAAACATCACATGTTTTGCCATGTTCTGAAATTCCCCTAAACGCTGATCTTGCCATAACACATCAGTGTTAAACATTGTTTATACTGTAAATATATAGAGCATTAAACTCCACTAGCAATTTGTTTTTTAAATAATGGTCTTCTGTTTGACATCACCTTTTTGTCTTGATAAACAAACAATTTGATGTGAAAGTTCAGTAACTGGATCTTACACACGGCACACATTTAGAAACATTTAGCACAAATGTGTTTTGCTGTATACACTATCTTTAGGCGGAAGTCAATTATAAATGGGACTTTTGCCTTATTAAACATGTGCATTCAGTTAGCATCTAGGGAATAGATGTTATGTATACTTCTGAGAGCCTGTACATGGTTCATTAATCTAATATTACTTGACGCCAAGTGTGAAACATTGGTTTGCAAAACTAAAAATGTTTCAAGTTCACAAATGAATGTAAAGTTCATCTAGATAGTGTAGTATGCCTTTAATATACACTTCAATCTCAATCTGTTTAAGGAAGAGTATGGAAACATTTAATTCCAGCTCCTAAAGCCATCCCACAGCAGCTGTATTTTCAGTTTCCCCCTAATCGCAGGTATAGTGACCATCCTAATTGTATGTGTAAATGTTGGATTTCTATGTACTGGTTATTGCCTTTCTGCTTTTATACTACTGTAAAAAGCAATTTATTTTTTCCCTTCAGTCTGTTTGGATTAAAGTACTTTGCATTTGTTATTCCTTGTCGTCTACTTCACTGACCTAGGACAACATAGAATGTGTCGGCAGATAAGAACCATTCGGTCCATCTATTCTGCCCAATTTTTTTGAGTACTTTATTAGTCCCCCGTTCCCGGTCTTATAGCTAGGACTTAGTGCTGTGACTATAACTGAAGAACCTGGTCAGTTGTGAAATTGCAACGTCTCACTCTTTTTGCATGGCCTATAACACTTACCATTTACAAAAAATGGTTTGATTGGAAGACGACACTTGCTCTCAATTCCAGCTTCATGCATATTTTTAGCTTTCTATATAGAAGTGAATGACCCAAGTAAGAGGATAAACATTCATGCACTTTTAAGGTACATGCCAGTGTATCCTCAAACTGGCAGCCGTGATACTTCCATAGCGAGTGGTTCTCAAATAACCAACAGAGGGGACCCTTAACTAGGTCCCCTCTGGCAGCATGGGAAAGTGAGGCTGCCCTGATGGGTAGGGCAAGCCCCCAGTGATCCCGTTGCTCTGCCTGTGTTCATTTTAAGGACTGCATAGAACCTCCTTAAAGGGACTGCAACATTGTAGGTTCCCTTGGGAGGTAACATTTGTGGGGGTATAACCGTGGCACGCTGAAATGGAAGCTAACCAACTTTAATGATGGGTTAGGACAATGATAAAACATTAACATGTCAATACCAGAGCAAGAAGCAGAGAAATGATGAGCTGTATATAGATTCCGGGGTAGTGTCAGACACTATGAGAACAGATGTCTTCTCTGTGGGGATCCAGAAACACTCTGATGCCTATAATTGATCCAAAACCATGTAACTATTTTACCACAAGCTGTTTATCCATGATCAGGTGGAAAAATCAGAAGTCCTAACCGCAATGTGTGTCTAAAAACCTGGATATCTGCACTCTCTTCTCCAGAGGCCGCTGGCGGAATTGGCGGTAAAAGCACAGGTTCACAACGCAGGATTCAGATGACTCCTTTGCTGAATCGGACATGGAACTACAGCTTAACAGTGGCCCAAATACCCTTACCTAAGTCCACTGACCTGAATCCAGCGACCTATACCTGGTTTCTGCTGTGCATGTAGAGAATTAAAAAGATTTAACATTATAAATTGTGTTGGCAAGAAAATGACTAAATTAGAATTTTTTTTATTTATTTTTTAAATGTCCCTTGGTTAATGACATCACCTGTGCTTGATATGGCAATCAATTGGTTTCCCATGGGAAATGTGTAATTTCCACATTAACCCCTTAGTGACAAGACATTTTGACCTTGACTTTAACCTTGGCGACAAGGGCTGTTTTACATTTCTGGGGTGTTTGTGTTTAGCTGTAATTTTCTTCTCTCTCACATACTGTACCCATATAAAGTATATGTTTTTATCGTCATAAGAAGGGCTTTCATTAGATACCATTATGTTCATCATATCTTATAATTTACATTGGGGAAAAAAAACACCACTTTTTCTAACTTTGACCTAAAATATAATTTACACATATACAATCATTACAAAAGACCCCGTCTAAATAGTTTCTAAATGTTGTCCTGATTTCAGAAATATGCATCTTTCCATATTTTTTTTTTTTCTGTGAGTTATGGGGCAAAAACCAAAAATAGTGTTTTTTGGATTTTTCCTGAAGAATTTGCGTAAGAAGTTGTTGAATAAGTAAGTGCCCAGAATTTCTGTAGATGTGGACACGACCACCAAGTATGGATGTACGTGCAAACAGATCCTCATCCTTTCCAGCAGGCAGGGGTAGAAATTGATCCCATTTTGGCTAATTTAGATGGTGTAAGATACCATCTCATTAGAGTCTTGTATGCCTGTTCTTTATCTTGTGCACATATAGATATCTTGGCTGTGGCCTCCCATAGGCACCTCCAGTCCTCGCTGTCTAGGGAGTATACTAAGTCCTTCTCCCAGGCTTTAATATATGTCAAGGGAATGTCAGAGTGGGGTGAGGTGAGGTCCCCGTATAATTGAGATATCATACCTCTTTTTCTGGGGCCGTCCATGCATTGGCGTTCAAACCAAGTATGCGTTGTCGTGGCTGCTTGTTGGATTTCCAGGCAGTGAGCCGGTTCCCTAAGTTGAAGGAATCTAAAAAAAATCGGGAGCACGTAGATCTAGTGTGGCAGAGAGGGATGCATACGATTTGGGCTGCCCATTAATAAACAGGTCATGTACCCTTGAAATGTCTCCCTGGTCAAATGTCCGAAAGAGGGAAGGGGTCATCCCCGGTGGGAATCTTCTGTTTCTGTATATGGGAGTAAGAGGGGAGTGGTCTGTAGTGAGTGAATGTCGGAGCCCCGGTTTGTTCCAAATACTTAGGGAGTTTAGTAAGGGTGGGCATTTAGTACGCACAAGTGGTCTGTCTACTTTGGGTAACCATATGAACTGTGATAATCCATCTGGGCGGAACAGGTCATGTTCTAGATCTACCCATCTACACAGACACATCTGGCAGGCCCAGTCCTCCCCCCCTTAACTGTTGTAAGGAGTATTTATTTAGTTTTAACAAGAATAAAAATAAGAAACTGAAAGTGACAGTCTAGTTCACTCTTTGGTGCCTATAAGTGGTGCCTGTGACCATGGAAATGCGTACACAGGCAGGGATAGTTAGCGCAGGCGGTGCCAGGAAAAATAAAAGTGTTAACAGCTTGTGCAAGAGTGGTGCGGCTGCACCGTTGCAATACCGAGGGCTGCCACTTGGGGGAGAACTTCTATAGGTAAGTATTTTAGTTTTAACAAGAATAAAAATACCTAGACTGTCACGTTCAGTTTCTTCACTCTTTGGTGCATACAAGTTGCACCAAAGTCATGAAGGTGAGTACCCTATCCCTTTAAAGAAAGATTTAAAAAAAAAAAAAAAAGACTTTGAAGTAAACCCAACGTGTATCTTAATAGATACATGCGGGGGTTACTATCAGCTGTGTCTCACATCTGATAGTATCAGATCAGAGTGGGGGTTTGTCCCACTCCGATGGCCGAATGAGAGGGTGTCGCTGCTAGCAGCAAGAGACCCTTGTGTTTGCATGGGATCAGCAGAGGGGAACCTAGTTAAGGTTTCCCGTGCAAAAACGAGGGGCTCTCTGCGCTAGCCAAAGAGCCAATCACCAGCCAGGCGGCTACCTGTTTCCTTTGGAAGCTTGGCGGTCAGAGGATAGACTGCCGTGTACTAACACTAGGGACAACTAACATTTCCCTTGTGCTTCTATATTAGAAGTACAAGTGAAATATAACGTTTAGTGTCCCTCTAAGGATCTCTTGAAAAAGTGTGTCTCTGCACTAGCAGACAGCCAGCTGCTCACCAGGCTTGGAGGAAAAACCGACATGTACTGTCACAAGTACAGTCCACTTTATCCACATCCGAGGGACAATGGATCTTTCTAATGCAGAAGCACACGTGGGGGAAAGTTGTCCTTTTGATGAACTAAAAGTGACACCCAGATCAAGGTACATAACGGCTCGCACACTTCATTTAAAGCAGCAATTCATCATTTATTGTATTCAGTCTACATGTAGCATCTGCCAGGATTCCTCCATTAAGTTACATTCTTCAAGTTGTATCCGTACAAGATACTTGTGATGGTAGTTGAACATAGGTGGAATACACACACAGCTGCTTCTACCGGGATCACCGTGTGTACCCATTATAGAACATTTTCCAAAAAGATAGACACATATACCCCCAGGAGGCACCTGCAATTACATTTTCAACCTACACACGGTTTTAAATAGGGCATGAATCTTTACGAATTAAAAAAAAAATACAAATAAAAATCTTAGCAGGCAGAAATTCACTTCTGCCCGAGTAAAAGAAACTGTTGAAAAGATCTCTATATTTAAGTGCAGTTCCCTTCTCAATTTTTCATGAATAAAGCAAACTTAAGTCCAAAATAACAGAGTTGGTAAAGTTCTCCCAAACTTCAAAACTGCCATTTTGGCTGTAATTTTGTCATTGGGATCAACAGTCTGGACGGTTCTTTTAATCAGACACAAATGCGTTTCTACCTGATTGGAAAACGGTCTTGATTCATTTTTCTTTACTAGAACACAGTATGATGTAACGAAGATTGATATTTGGAACCGGTCCTTAGCAGTTTCCACAGATCTCAATAGCACTTTGGGTAAATATAATGGGAGAGAAAGCTCACTGTATCTCTCTGTCCAGGATGGCAATTCTGAGAATTAATATTGCCCCCTCTATAAGGCACAGCTTGTATGGGAGGGGCTGTATAGCCTGTATATACATGCCTTTTAACAAGCACTCAGGCAGCTGATGGTAACAGATAGCCTAGAACATAGACCCTCACATAACCACTGTAGAAGCAGGCATTACGTGAATCCTAGGTCTGGAAAGCATCTTCGTTAAGGTAATTTGTTCCCAATGAATAAAATATATATATATATTGCTTGTAAAACATTCCTTTGTGACACGTCAGCTGTACTTAGTCCGGGCGTTGGAAGACCCAGCCAACACCAGACTAGAGCGATCGGCGACGGCCTAGTCGTATTTCAGCAGAGAATGCGTCCTGTGAGGTGCCATTTTGTCTGCTCCCCGTAGTGACGTCAGCTCTATCACCACTAAACAGTCGAGAATTTCAGCGTTCCTTCTCTGTAGCAGCTCGCAGGCTGCGGCCATGGTCCCTGTAGACAAAGACAAGTCAGAGGCTGGTAATTAAACTTGTATACGTTGCCTCAGCCACACTGCAATGCACATATTGGAACACAGACTGATCCTGCACACCAACAGCAGGCCAAACATGAAGGGCAGAGCAAACACAGGCCTACGTTTCAGCCTAGCATAGGGCTTTGCAGACAGATCCGCTGCTCGCTTGTCATATGTTACCCTTTACTCACAGAGAACCCACGAGAGGTTTTGGTGCTCAAACGAACAGGTCATAGCAGCCTGCCCTGTGATAAATCCAAACTCGGGAGTAAAGCACATGATTTATGCTCAGTGATGCTATTAATGAGATTTATCAGCGCAAACAAAAAATTAGAAAAAAAATATCGTAAAGCCATGTTAGAAGCACCTAACCTAGATGAAAAAAATAAATAAAGATTTAGCCGGAACATATGGCCATATCATGCTTAGCCTCATCAGTTTGGGGGGAGGAGCAGTACGCTCCCCCGCAGTGAAGGGGTAACATGATACGGCCATATTACTGCGACTGAATCTCCAATGGTTTCATCTAGGATAGGTGCTTTTAAAGAGAGATTAGAACATTTTGGTTGTGCGCGGTTATTTCTATGTATTGTGTATATATTTTGGCGACTTCAGCAGCACACTGTACTAAGTATGATGGTTTGGGGGGGGGGGGCGGGGGGAGGCTGAGAAAGAAACCGAAACGCATCCCTCTTTTTTTTTTTAAGCTACCTGGCCAAGATTAAGCCTTCTTTCGTTGTCTGTCAGTGCATCTCTGCAGCAGTATTTAAAGTGAGTGTATTACCCAACGCGTTTTATCTACTTATTTTACAGTGAATTTGATTACTGCATGTACTCCCCTGTGGGAATTTAAATTTTTATATACACAATTGTATTTGTCTATCCATTTCTTTGTATATGTATCATGGTTTTTTGAGATATATACTTTGACCCTATGATATATATATATATATATATATTATTTATTTGTCTATTAAACATTTATATTTTTATAAATTATCCCTGTGCATTTTTTATTGAATACAGGTGCTGTGTACTAATTTTACAACACAAGAGCTGATCTGAAATTTCCGTCAATCTCACAAAGGACACGGCGACCACCTTCTGTGAAAGACAGAATTGCCAAGCACAAGGCCAAAATGGCCGAGCTGCAAAAAAAATATTTCCATTTCAGCTAGACTTCAAATTCTGCTATTTTGTCCTTAACCCCTTAGTGACAAGACATTTTCACCTTGACTTTCCCTTGGTGACAATGGCTGTTTTGACATTTCTGGGGTGTTTGTGTTTAGCTGAACTTTTCTTCTCTCTCACATACTGTACCCACACAAATTCTATGTTGTTTTTATCGCCATAAGAAGGGCTTTCATTAGATACCATTATGTCCATCATATGTTATAATTTACTAGAAAAAAAATCATAAAATATGATGACTTTTTTAAAAACCCACTTTTTCTAACTTTGACCTAAAATATAATTTAGACAAATACAATCATTAAAAAAAGACCCCGTCTAAATAGTTTCTAAATGTTGTCCCGAGTTCAGAAATGTGCATGTTTCCATATTTTTTGGTATTTTTTTTGCGAGTTATGGGGCAAAAACCAAAAAGTGTTTTTTGTTTTTATCCTATATTGACCTTTTGACCCCAACACGAACCCAAAATTTAACCTGAACACTAAATTTAACCCCAACTCTAACCCTTATGCTATTTCTTAATATATTTTAAATTTAATTTTAACCCTATCCTTTATGCTAAAAATTATTTAATTTTGACCCTATGGGCTAATTTAACTATATAACCAGTTTTTATTTAAATTAAATATTTAATTTAATTTTTTTACATTGTTATGCTACTTAACTACCACTAGGGGCAGTCAAGTAGCACATTCAGAGCGACCGAAGTGAAGATACTTTTACTTCCGAAGCTCAGACCTCCAGGAGAGCATAGCCATATTGAAGGAGCATGCTGCTCTGTCAATATGGCTCCCACGATCGCTCCTTGGGGCGATCGTGGGTGCCCCAGAAAATAAATTTCGGTGCTGGCAATTGCCTCAACATCGAGGCAATAGACCAGCACCGTTAAAGCATTGATCGTGAAAACCGCTTGATTCACCGCAGGACGTGCCAGGCACGTCCATTGTCACAAAGTGGTTAAAAAGTTTGCATACCATTTCCTCTTTGTACATTAAAGTAATTAAAAACAAAACAAGCGATACATTAAACTTAGATTTAGCACGGTCGTGCGATCACGTGTGGGACAGCGGATGGAATAAAAATAAAGAACATATTAAGATTACCTCCTGTCGCCAGCAGATCATCAATTAATACTACTTTTTGTCCTGGGTCCACAGCATCAGTCTGAATTTCAAGCTCAGCCTAAAAAAGATCAAACAGAAACATAGGGTAATATTAATATTAATATGAATCCTTATGTGAGAATCATCCCCTAAAAATGATAGAATATGTGGTATTATCAATTCTTTGGTGGAAGGAAACCCATCCCACAAGTGCCAGTGATTCCACTACCTGTATATATGGGACTGTTGGGAGGGGGAGTTCAAATAGAAGCAAATACAATTAAATTTTATATAAAAGAAATATATATAAAATATAAATTATGATAGAAACATTTAAATTTAAATACATAAAGGGAATCAACACAGTAAAGGAAGAGAGTATATTTAAAAGAAGAAAAACTACCACAACTAGAGGACATAGTCTAAAAGTAGAGGGGCAACGATTTAAAAAAGTAACATCAGGAAGTATTACTTTACTGAGAGGGTAGTGGATGTGTGGAATAGCCTGCCATCAGAAGTGGTAGAGGTAAACACAGTCAAGGATTTTAAGCATGCGTGGGATAGACACAAGGCTATCCTAGATATAAGATAGGGAACTGGGGACTAATTAAAGTAATCAACAAAATTGGGCAGACTAGATGGGCCGAATCTTCTTATCTGCTGACACATTCTATGTTTCTATTGATCCCCTTTAAAATGGCACATGCCACCCTCCTGATTAGTTAGGGTCACCCCACGTGAAGAGACACATGAGGTTAACTTAAGAGAAGGTGAAACATTTGCTAATATAACATATAGATTATGTTTTATTCCCAGTGGAAGTAATGTTAAGGTTTGCAGTTCACTGATCCATATGGTCCAGGTATTTCCTCCCAGCCAGCGGTACTAACCCTTCCATATTCCAGTGTGTAATACACAGATTCAGTTGGACCCGGTAACTTTCCTTTCTTACGAATCAACACAAATCCAATGCCAAATCTCTGTGCCAGGGCTGGGCCAAAAAGGAAACCCCTGGAATCCAGGCCTGAGGGACATCAGTAAAGAAACTTCCAGTTAACAGGGTTATGGCTTACAAAATAGTTATCAATAAACATTAACCCCTTCCCGACCTTATGACGAGTTAACTCGTCATGCAGTCTAGCCGGCGGTGCGCTCCGTGATTGAGAGATCACCGCGATAACATGCAAATTAGATGGCAAACTCAGTGTGTTCACACACTGCCTCTAATTCACTCTCTGTGCTTCACGTTCTTATAGTGAAGCACAGAGAGTGACCTGTAAGTAAAAATAAATTAATTACATACACAGAGGTTTAAAAAATAAAAAAAACTTAACCCTTTCATTGCTGATCACAGTTTTTAACTGTGATCAGTTTCCTTCCACTTTATGGCCCTCATTTAGTATTTTTTTTAACAGATTTTTTTTATTTTTATAATTTATAAAGTTTTTTTTAATAAATAAAGGTAATTTTAATATATTTATTTAATAAAATGTAACCCCTGCATGCCTGTTGCATGATTTTTACTGATCTGACATCGCACTCTTCAGAGTTTTTTTTCTGTCTTTTTTGTTATGGGGGGTTTGGGAACCAATATTTTTCTCTTTTTTATTAGTTAGTTAATTAGGAGGGATAAGTGGGTTAGTGTTGCACTAGTTATGTAGCTTATTATTGGGAAAATAATGGGGAAAAACGTTTTTTTCCTCACAAATTTCCTCTTTTATATGTATTTTTTAATACTAAAATGTAAATCATTTTTATGTATAGGGTATCAAAAGAAATCTCTAACTGTCCTTTAAAAAACAACATATAACTTGTATGGGTGCGTTAAATGAGAGAGAGGAAAATTATGTTTCAAAAACCGCGTTTTAAAAATTGAAAAACGCTCTGGTCCTTGGCCCAGGAAAATCCCTGGTCCTTAAAGGGTTAAGTAGTAGTTTGTTTGTTTTTCTGATTCAGAAAGCCTTCCAACCTATCAGCGCACTCTCTTTGGGTCACCTGGTTAGAATTAATACGGCTCTAAGAAAATATTCTTGAGAAAAAGAATAGGACATGATCAAAGAACTTTTTCTCGACAAGGCTGTGGCATTTTACAGCCAGACGTTCGTGCCTCTCTCTTTTTTTCAAATATCAGTCAGATAAATTGTAGATTTTTTTATAAATAAAAGAAATTTAAAAAAACCCCAGCAGTACCACACTGACTAGGCCAGTGACGGCCGAAACGTCCGCCTGTGGTCGCTGTATTCTTTGTGCAGAGGAGACCATCCAGGCTATTTGGATCTGGACTGCCCTTATGGGTGGAACCAGTCTGATATGCTAATGGAGAGGCATCACCATCCACAGGCGGGATTATTATTCATACACACATGATCAAGGCACTTGCCACAGCATTTGACTCCACACTACGCAGTTGCCCCAACACTATATTACACGCACAGCACCAGACTGCACTCACAGCACTAGCTACAGCACCAAATTGCACCCTCAGCGCCAGATTTCACTTTGCCACAGCACCAGATTACACCCACAGCAGGTGCCACAGAGCTAGATTGCACCCAAAACCTTTGCCACAGCACTAGCTAAAGCCCAATGACACAAGTTATAACCCCGCTGCATAAGATACAGATCCACAGCACTTGATGTAATGCCACAGCACCAGATATAAACCAACCACACTAGATATAACCTCACTGCACCAAATATACAGTCAGGTCCATAAATATTAGGACATTAACAAAATTCTAATCTTTTTGGCTCTACACACCAAAACAATGGGTTTGAAATGAAACAAACAAGATGTGCTTTAACCCCTTAGTGACAAGACATTTTCACCTTGACTTTCCCTTAGTGACAATGGCTGTTTTGACATTTCTGGGGTGTTTGTGTTTAACTGCAATTTTATTCTCTCACATACAGTACCCACACAAATTATATGTTGTTTTTATCGTCATAAGAAGGGCTTTAATTAGATACCATTATGTTCATCATATCTTATAATTTACTAAAAAAAAAAAAAAAAAAAAAAAAAACATAAAATATGATGAAAAATTAAAAAAAAAAAAAAACACACACTTTTTCTAACTTTGACCTAAAATATAATTTACACAAATAAAATCATTAAAAAAGACCCAGTCTAAATAGTTTCTAAATGTTGTCCCGAGTTCAAAAATATGCATGTTTCCATATTTTTCGGTATTTTTTTGCGAGTTATGGGGCAAAAACCAAAAATAGTGTTTTTTGTTTTTTTCCTATATTGACCTTTTGACCCCAACCCGAAATTTAACACTAAATTTATCTTATTTAATCTAACACTAAATTTAACCCCAACTCTAATCCTTATTATATCCCTTAATATGTTTTAAATTTTAACCCTATCCCTTATGCTAAAAATTAATTTTTAACCCTATAGGCTAATCTAACTATATAACCAGTTTTTAATTAATTAAATATTTATTTTACATTTTTTCCATTGCTATGCTACTTAACTACCACTAGGGGCAGTCAAGTAGCATATTCAGAGCGATGAAAGTGAAGTTAATTTCACTTCCGAAGCTCAGACCGACAGAGGGCATAGCCATATTGACGGAGCAGCATGCTCCGTCAATATGGCGCCCACGATCACTCCGTGGGGCGATCGTGGGTGGCCCAGAGAAGAAATTTCGGTGCTGGCTATTGCCTCGACATCGAGGCAATAGACCAACACCGTTAAAGCGGTTTTCGCGATCATTGATCGCGAAAACCGCTTCATTCACCGCAGGACGTGCCAAGCACGTCCTTTGTCGTTAAGGGGTTTACATCCAAATCAGGTGAACGGTGTAGGAATTACAACAGTTTGTATATGAGCCTCCCACTTTTCAAGGGACCAAAAGTAATGGGACTATTGACTGCTCAGCTGTTCCATGGCCAGGTGTGTGTTATTCCCTCATTATCCCATTTACAAGGAGCAGATAAAAGGTCCAGAGTTCATTTCAAGTCTGCTATTTGCATTTGGAATCTGTTGCTGTCAACTCTCAATATGAGATCCATAGAGCTGTCACTATCAGTGAAGCAAGCCATCATTAGGCTGAAAAAACAAAACAAACCCATCAGAGAGATAGCACTCATATTGCACACACAGCACTTGGTTTGCACTCATATTGCACCCACACAGTTTGGCATGCCACAGTGTCAATTTGTACCACAGAACTGCCTCTGGAGAACAAGCCAGTGTCACTTTCCCCCATAGTACATGCCATTTTGCCCCACAGAACATGCCACAGCATCACTTTGCCATTAAAATATGCAACAGTCAATCTGTCAGTATTATTTTGCCATTATTAAGCCACAGGCCATTTGCCCAATAATATGCCAGTATTATTTTGCACAATAATATGCCAGTATTTTTTGCCATTAATTAGCCATAACCAATTTTCCCAATTTGCCCGTATTATTTTGCCATTATTATGCCATAGCCATGCGTACGCCCATGTGGAGAGGTTTCCTCTGTAATGGTGCAAGTGAGCAAAAACCAGTGATTCCTCTTCCGAGTAGGTTACATTCTATAGGGCCGGCTATTTCAACTTTTGCCCGTTCTAGCCCTAGAGGGATCCCTCGCTTCTTATTTTTTTATAAATCATAGAAATCGCTCAGCTTTTTTCGTTACAGCCTATCCAAAGATAAGATGAATGGTGGAGTTTTACATCTCACCCGACTGTGATGTCAGTACTGCCGCCCCCAGCGAAATGGCGCCCGATAATTCCAAGATGGCGGCCGACATGGATGGGCACCTCTATTCCCAAACAGCGATGTTGGCATTCAACCATGCATCACGTACGAGCAGGAGTCAAAGCACTAGGGAAATGTGATGGCATCTTTGGGCATGAGCAGATGCACCCACATATTTGTCTGCCGCCATCTTTGTATTTTATAACCGCTGTGCCGATACATTTGCTGGCAATTCGGCTAGCACAATAGACCTCTAATCACCCCAAAAGTGAGGGATTGTAAGTGTTGCACGCTTGCACTTTACATTGCAAGCTTATTTTAAATATTTATCAACAGCCAGAGCAAAATCGGCAATACAGCTCCATTAAGATGTTTGCACACATTGTAATCCAAGGCTCAATGGATATCTGTAGCCTTTAGGAGCCATCCTGGTTATTTTTAGGAGCCAGGGAAATTGAACAACCACAGAATTCAATATAAAAGAATCCAAAAAGTTAGGAGCCAGTCGCAGGGATCTTAGGAGCCATGGCTCTCGGGGTTTGTCAAGCCCTGATGTAATCCACTCACCGGCAATGAGGTCGATCTTTGGGTAGTTTGCCCTCAAGTGACTCTCAAACAGATCGATGGCGGCACTGAACGCTGGTGGGTCCTTAAGAAGAGGCGTAATATCTCTGCGGATGGTAAACAAACAGCTAAGTCCAATGTGTCAACTCTAATCACTATTTAAACCCAAGTGCATACATTATGTCAGGGGGGGTTGGGGTGAGTGTTGGCTGCAACCTACATAGTTAACCCTAACTCCCCTGGCCTAGTCGCTCACATTTCATACCGTTGGAGGCATCATGGGAAGGATAGTTGTCGGTATCAGACTTTGATTTTAGTGATTGCGCAATTCTTTCAATGGTAAGATCTGAATTCCCAGAGGAAATGTCAGAACGCCAGCATTCTTTAACAGGTTAATTGGTCGCCCACAGGGACCAGGAACATGGCAATATTATGCCTGCTAGCCCATTCTACTAGCACAGTGTATTTTACCATACCCCAGGGATCTATAACCCAGAAACTAAAACACACCTGTGCAAAAGCCGGATTTGCTGGTGATACCCTTAGATACCCTTAAGGAGGGGGAAGGGGGGGGGGGGGCTTTAAGACTTTAACATTTAAAGACTGGTGCCTGGCATTACAAGGGTTAAACACGTGAGTGGCAGATCTAAATGTATGAGCAGAGGGAGAAGTGTGGAAGAGAATGCTAACTGGCTGGCTGAGCAAGGTGGGGAGTGTAGTCTCCAACAGCTGCAGTAGTATCCCTGGACTTGCGGATCGCCATAGACCAGGACCGCACGGGGTGCATCTGAGCACATGGCTGGCCTGCTTCCATCTTACCTGAACAGGATCCCGGGGGAGGGGAAATCCGGGAACTCTCTGATCGCCCCCCTCACCAGCTCCTCTTTATGCTGATCAGTCATTCTGTGCATTAGGCGAATAATACTGAACTCTGACCCTGGCACAATGCGGCCAAGCTTCCTTAACCCTCCCACTGGAAGTGCGAGTCACGTGGGCTATGGAAGCTGCCGGGTCGTACTGAGCCCGCCCCCTTCATCACAGAGAATCCTGGCGGAATGCTCAGCGTTCTACACGTGAAGCAGTCACCATGGAAACCAACAGACTGCACCCGCCCCCTCCATCACAGAGAATCCTGGCGGAATGCTCAGCGTTCTACACGTGAAGCAGTCACCATGGAAACCAACAGACTGTACCCGCCCCCTCCATAACAGCGAATTCTCAGAGTTCTAAAAGTGAAGCAGTCACCATGGAAACCAACAGACTGTACCCGCCCCCTCCATCACAGAGAATGCTCAGCGTTCTAAAAGTGAAGCAGTCACCATGGAAACCAACAGATGGTGACAGCTGATTGTTCCATTTTTACAACCACAGATGCAGCAGTGGTTTATCAGAATGGTGCATACTTACACAAATCTCATACATTGATTAGATCAGATTTACATTTCGGTCTGCTCATTTTATGCTGATGCAGAACCCAATGCAGTGTTGCAGCTGCCTTTTCCCCCCCACAGAAATCTTTTTATACATTATAAATAATGCTGATGTTTCTACGACCAGCATAGATGGCAACATTCCTGAATCTGACAGGACAGTCCTGTTATTTGGAGTCCTGTCCAGGGATTACTGCTACACTTGCATAGTGCTTTCCTGTGATGCAATAAAGTGATCTAAAAAGTGTACTTTTTCTACTTTTATTATACATAGTTCATCCCTCCCAGCTCTTGAAATGGCCAAAGAGGGACACTTTTACATTTGTGGGAGTGGCTTGAGGTAAGGCTGTGGGTGGGGCTTTACTGAACATTGGTAATTATTTATGTACTTTGGTAAGTCATTTATAACGAGAATAAAGTGTTTTACTTACACAAAGGAATATAAAAATACATTTACTGCAGTTTAAGCACAGTGTATTGTAAGTGTCAGTGTTCTGGAGCTCTGTGATACAGTTATACAAACTACAAATTCTGAGCTCCCAGGAGAGAGGAACAGAGAGGAAGCGGGACTGTCCCTCCTAAATAGAGACACTTGGGAGGTATGCATAGCCATCTCCGCTGTGTGTGTCCCCTAATTTGAATCAAATTGATTTCTCCACCATGTCATTATCACAATTAAAATGCTTGAATAACCCATAGTTTGTATTCCTTCCCCGCGTGAAACTATAGAACAGTAATAGCTGACCTTGGCACTCCACATATTTCCCATGAATGTTTTTCCAAAGCCTTATAATTAAGTTCTGACCGAGTCAGTCATGAGGCTAAGGTGTTCGCAAGCATCTGTAGTGCCAAGGTTAGCCATCACGGCACTAGATTAATACTTTCAAGACACAGCAAAAGCCTGGATTGTCTGGGAGAACAGAGATAAAACAGCCAATAGTCACCTTTCTTTGTTGGAATAAATCAATCTTTTACGGCACTGCATGAACTTCAGTCATCCCTTGCGTGTTGAATTTAAAGATAGATCATTCTATCAAAGTATCGTAGTGTAACACTGTATGGTGTAACAGGAGGTGTATAGTGGGGTGTATACACACTCACAAACGAATCTTCTTAAAAATCCCGTCAACGCGATCACTGCGTTCCAGCTGCTAATCTGGACACTTTATTTATTTCTCCTGAGGATCCTGGATATTAGCGGTGAAACGCGTTGAGAAACCATCATATTTGTACCTCGGCGTGGTGGGAGTTGCACACCGACTCTCTCCCTCAGTTGCAAGCTCACAGTGCACATGTGTATGTGCCTATGTTTCTGTAAGTGTCATTTTGTATTTTATCTGTTTGATTTTGGATACTGCGCCATTGGCTTTTTAATCTTTTATAGATTCATTAAAAGAAAACGTTTCCATGAATGTGAGGATCACCAGTGTTATCTGTTGACGGGCTTTTTAAGAAGATCCGTTTGTGAGTGTGTATACACCCCCACTATACACCTTCTGTTACACCATACAGTGTTACACTACGATACTTTGTTTTTTTCTCTTCCATGTTTTTGCGCTCCCTCTTTTGTTGTGTTGCTAGTTATTTTAGACGAGGTTTCGGCAATCACTTAAAAGACAAACTAGTCCTCTGTAATAGCACCATTTTTAAAATCCCTTGGAGCTTGTTTCAGCATGTGTTTGCTGGATGCATAGAAGTATTAGAGGGTCTACTCACTATGACCCAATCTGGCCCGAACTCCACAAAGATCGGGGCATATAGCTGAACTGTGAGGAAATCCACAATCTGACTACCCAACATGGCCAACTTTGTGCCGGCTTCAGCCATATTCGGTTCAGGGGTCCCCTCCCCCTCCCCTTGATTTAGTTGATTCATTTAATTAATGTGTCAAGTTTTTTTTTATTTTTTACATAATTCAATCAAGTTCAGGGTGAGTTAGGCTTCTGATTTTTGTGCCAACTGGAGATCACTTTGGTGCTCTCTGAGTAGACTAAATGATGGCTACTCAGATCACCAAAGTGATTTGATTGGGTCCAAAACCCAGAGCGAAAATTGACCCTATGGTAATCTTTTTTTTCTGGCTGTATGCCCTCGGGAATTCTGATACACTGACTGCAGTTCCCACTTACGCTGCAAATTCTAAATCTGTTTTGGTAGAAAGTCAAAAGAAATAAAATGATATTGATTTTTTTTTATTGATAAGAGATGCAGTGAAACATCTTCAATTTAAATCGATTTTCAAAAGCCATCCATGACAAGCTCTAGTCCAGGATAGAGTACTCCTATCAAATTCAGTAAAATCTCAACCTTTAGCTTGTAATAACCTGAGTTTCAGATAAAATCATGTAACAGTGCCTGACTTCAAGTATCTGTGCCAAAAGAAGTGGCTGTCTGTGGCCCCTAGAAGTTTAAGCCTGGGATGAAAGACTCCTGACTTCCAAACAGCTGCAATTGTGGATGTTCACCAATGATTTGTGTCCGGCAACCAAAGAACTGGAAGGCCCCTTTAGTTCTCCATGATGCCTGGTCTGGCTGGTCCTGCAAGTCTGACAACATGTTGGTAAATGATAGGCTTATCAGTGAGGCCAGACACATTTCCAAGGTGCAGACTGTGGTGGGGTCAGACATTTCCCCAGTTTTTCACATCCTGGTGGGGACCAGTTCTGTAAGAGCAGAAGAAAGACAGGAATGCAATCAGTGGACAGTAACAGCACAAGGGGCCTGTTCACTAAAACTGAACTGACAAGAGATCAGCAAAAACAGGCCCACTTGGAAAAACAGACAAGTGGGGAAATTCTTCCAAATAAGCTGTTAATACCCAATTTGTGCCGTTCACCCATTAGTTTACTGTTAGTAGAAGGGTCTACTCAATAAAGAGAGAATTGCAGGGAATGGAGACGGAATTTCAAACTTCAGGCCAAAGTAGCCGAGTTGGAAAAACGTTCCTATTCAGCTGCATTGGAGAATTTTTCCAACTCGGCTACTTTGGCCTACAGTTTGAAATACTTCAGTTCCATGCAAGTCTCTCTTTATTGAGTAGATCCGATAGTGATCAGGAATTGAGGCTCTAACCATCTGACTTTGAGCAAACAATGCAAATAAGTAAAACGGTTATATATAGAAATGCTTTTTTTTTTTTGCTTCTCTATCTCTCCATTTCCAAAGTCACACAGGGAGTATGATTTAGTGCCGAAAAAATAACACATTTAAAAAAAAACAGACAAATAAAGTACCTTATTGAGCCGTCTTAGCTCTGTACAGTTCTACCAGGGGGCGGCCATGTTGTTTAGAATCTTCAGATGGGTCAGATTATTCTTCATCTGGTCCAAGATTCTAAACATGTCAGCCCCCTGAGAGATCTGTACGGAACAAAGGTACTTTATTTGTGTATTTACATTAAAACATTGCTATATTAACCAACAGAATCTTTCAATTAATCGTAAGGTCATTGTTTTCCCAATTGTTTTCCCAATTTGGAATCATTCTAATATAGAGCTGCAATGTGCAACTGAGAGTTGGTAAAACAAAGATTGTCTGCAAAAAAAAAGCCTAAGATCCGATTGTATAACACAAAAATATCATGGTTAATACAAAAATAAATAAGCTCTACAGAGCGCTCCCCTTGCAGTTTCACTAGGTGGCGCTGTAACACTTTGGATTCATGGGGTAAAATGAAATATCATTGGACAATACCATGTAAGCAATATATACAATTCCGGGCAGGATCTGTATAAAGGGACTAAAAAAAAACCCGTGCTTACACTGTGAATGTAGAGAATAAAATATGCTGAAAAATAATCTATACATTGTGTTAGCAGAATTGCAAGCGAATGCATAGATTAATAGAAATATGTGTTAGGAAGTGTATAATGTGCCTATCAGTCCTCATGGTGATGTCATACACAGAAGACACCAAACAGATGCTTTTAAAACACATTTTTCTCAAATTACTTTTGAGAACTGGCATTTGCTGCCAACACAATGTATAGATCATTTTTATTCTCTCCATTCCCAGTGTACACACTGTTTAGATGACAGAGCCCCTTTCTTCCTCCCCAGCATTGCTTTCCTGCGCAGTGTATGCCTGGCCCTTTAAACACAGGTGTCTCTTTCATTAGCACAGGTGGACAAAATTCTGGGCTTTATTCACCAACAAGAAAGATGCAGGGAATTGACAAGGGAATGGCAAATGAAAGGCCAAAGTTGCAGAGTTGGAAATACTGTCACTTCAACTCGTTATTTTGGCCTTACGCTCGCAGTCCCCTTCTCAATTCTCTGCAATTCGCTTGTGAAAGCCCTATGGTTGGTGTATAAGTAGGGCTCTGATCACTGCGACCTCTGACATCACCGGAGTCACATGACATTATTGATTACCCTTTGTGGAATATTAATGTGAGCCGACGAGTGCAGCTGGAAGACCAAAACATTAATCAATAAGTGTTTCACTGTCAGCGACAGTACAATATGAGCTGGAGCCAGTAGGGGGAGCTACAGGACCTTTCAGAGCAGAAATAAGACAACACTAACCAAAATGTAAGGAAATCCCTACTTTAACACAGGTGTGTAAAACACATAATTACTCTGCAGGACCAAGCAAGAAATCCAAGCAAAGACGGCTGGACTGAGACCCTTGACAAATATTAGGTTCATTTTTTCCATCTCTATTTTCATCCATGATGGGACAACAACTACTACAGGGCTGGCACCCGGCAACATGAGCATACTAACCATGACAGCCAGGTCACAGACGTTAAGCTGCGGCTCCCCTGGGACCATGGCGGCCCTATGCTGACGAACCACAGAGGAGATCCTGGTAACAGCATCTTGGTACTCATCACTGGATACACTGCAATACAGAAGGGGGGGGGGGGGTGATGGGGGGATAGTAGACACTGAAGGCAGGAAGAGAGTTAATGAGGTCACATTCTGTCTGGTAGTAGTGTCGGCCTGGACTAGGGTCGCTATCTTTTCCACACAAAAAAATACCGGCCTTGAAACTGCCTCCAAAGACTTAACGTTGGCAGCAAGCAATTTTTTACCGGCCAGCGGGTAAAATACCGGCTGGGTGGCAACCCTGGCCTGGACAAAGATAATTAAACCCTTGAATGCCCCAAAGCCTACAGACCTGCAGGGTAATGAGATGTTAAAATGGGAGTAGATCACGATAAAAGAGCAATGTTCTTACATTGCAGAGGTGCAGTGAAGAGGACCGTGTTTAGAGGATGCATTTTAACTGACTGCCGCTCGCCCTCCCCCCAATCTTCCTTCCCCATCCTTAAACCTGCCTGAGCAGTCCCCTGGGCTTGTGAGCACAGGTGTGCAGAAAGCCTGCTTCATTTACTCTAATTGCCCCTTTGGTAATTTGCTGGAGCATCCGGTACGGGGAGCAGCTGCCCTCACAAGACACCAAGGTCACATTCCTGATGCCAAGAAGACCTGTGGGACCCCGGGCTTGACAGGGACCGTGTGCAAAGATCCTCTATTACCTGCCTCTCATTTAATCTCCATCACTGTCACCCTGCCCTGGTAATGGCCCAGCGGCATCTGTATCTGTCACCTAGTATCGATCGGGGCTCTGCAGTTACAGTGTCCATGACATCAGCCACGTCTTGTGGCCCTCACCTGATAGGGTACTTCTCCCCAGGGTCTCGTCCCACGTGGAACAGCAGGGGGTTGATACTGTGCTCCACTTGCATGTGTGTAGTTACCCCTGTAACATTCTGACCCGGACAAAAATCAAAACCCTAGAACCAAGCATACATATTAGTTCTCCCATTGCGGCTTCTGTATAAAAGGCATTATTTCTGGGGCAGAGATATAAAAGTGTGCGAATCAGCAGGAATAGGTCATCGGTTTCCATGGTGACTGGACCACTTTTAGAATTCAAAATCAAGTGCAGAGATTTTCAACAGAAATAGACTACAGATAAAGTAACAAATTCAGTTATCTTTGCTCTACCTACCTCAATCAGGGGGCGGCCATATTGTTTAGAATCTTGGTCCAGACGAAGGAAGATCTGAGAGATCGGACCCAAGATTCTAAACAACATGTCCGCCTCCGTTACAGCTATTTGGAACAAAGATACTTTATTTGTATTTGCTTTCAATAAAAATGTAAATACAATTATAAATTATTATTATAAAAAAATTTTTTGCAATCTTAATGCAATCTTTCAACTAATTTTAAATCGCACTTATATTCCAAGTGAAAGCACAATATACACATCTTTTATCCATATGGTCATAGATTTATTGTTTTTGTCCTTTTATTAAGGGAGAAGGGGGAAACCCTGCCATCTACAGAGGGAGTTTCAGGTGTGCGATATGAAATGGTCTATTTTTCCATTGCAAGACAAAATAAATATATCATTATTACTAATATTTGATCCTCCTTAGTCTAGAGGGTGTAGTTTTAGGAGATCTAGATTAAACGGGAGTGCACAGACAGAGAGGTTCACAGCTGGAGGAAGGTTACTCTACGGAGAACCGTTGGTACAAAGCTGACCATCAGACCAGCTAAGCGTGTTTTTTCGGTAAATACAGTGGGATAGAATCAGTTTAATGCTGCTTTAGATTCCAGAACAGTCACAAATCAGAGGGGAGACGGGGGGGGGAGGGAGGTGGGCAGATGAGGTCTCAATGAGATTCGCATCTGGGGCCCCTGGAGATAAATCGCTTTATTGATTCTGTGTCCGTGCACAAAGTTATCCCGACAGATCTCAGATTATCCCCTGCAGCATTTTACGATTTATGCAATGGGCCTAATCAGCTGTGGGGAGTGATGGACATGCATTACTAGAGCAGGGCAGGCCCCCTCATCCTCCGTGTGAGTTATCAGCCCTAGACATTGCCGCGCAGGGCCATACTGTGTTGGGGATTTTATACTTTTCAAGGCAGATTTTTTTTACATTTACATCTTTTAACATCTCGATTTGTGATTTTACATTCTTAATGGTCGGTTGAGTTTTTTGCACTTCGGTTGCATGGGAGAAAAACATGTTAAAGGGGCTAGCGGACCCCCTCTCTCATCAGTGCCTGGTTTAAAGGGAACATAAAAAAAATTAATCTCTGTGTTCCTGTTAGCTGAACTGCATCAATTAAGAGAAACGTGGACTTTAAATGCGTCTGTGGTGTCACCTGTTTATGACATCACCTTGTGGCTTGATAGGCAAGTGACATGTTTCCCACTGAAAGTGGTTCATTTGCATATGATGTCAGAAAGTGATGTCATAGCATCATCATAGAAAAGCTACTTTAATCAGACAGAAGTGGCCTTCGGTGGGATGGGAAGATCATCTGGAGGGCTTAGCTCAGCCATTAGCAGTGATGTCTAACATGCTGTTGTGATTTGCACAGTGATCCATACTGAGGCATGAGGCCTGTGTTAGAGCTAGGCCTCTAGACAAGACCAGTGGCCAGTCACACAAGCCAAGCAGCAGAGGTGAGTAGTTACCTGGCACAGCTCCTCCCATGAGTTACTCCATGTCCAGTAATGAGCCTTGTACAGGCCCAGTCTGACCGCCATTAGCTCATTCCCGCGGTAATAGAATATCGGCCTATGTGAAGGATAAAGAGGCATTACAACCCCTGCAGTGCTACTAAAGGTCAACCACAGAGCGCAAAGTCACGACTAAAGGGTCAACTCAATAAAGGGAGAATTGCCACCTTAAGGCCAAAGTAGCGGAGTTGGAAAAAATCCTCCCATTCAGCTGCATTGGACAACATTTTCCAACTCGGCTACTTTGGCCTAAAGTCTGTAATTCCCGTCTCGATTAACTTCAATCCTCTCTTTCTGGATGCTTATACATAAACAACGCGTTTCATGTTATAATGAGACACTGTGATGGTTCTATAACTGCTTAGCTATATCTCGGGCTCCGCACTGCGAGCCCGCTTAGATCGCCATCCGTCGATCCGGAGCGTGCGTTATACGGAGACTCGCCTGTAATTTCACAAATTTAAAGAACCAGAGAGACACACGTAGGAGCCAACCTGTATTTTTAGGAGCCACAAGAGGGGGAGTATGGATACAGAATACTCCTGAAGCATCAGCACTAGTAGCGATTGATAATTGGCTCCTACGGTTCTCAATATATTAAGACGTGGACTGCGTTGGGTCTTGGATGGCTGCCAGTTGAATTTGCACAATGTAACTCTGTCTACAAATGCGTAGGGCAAGGTTCTAACAGTGGAGCAGTCACCATAGAAACCAAGAGATGGTTCCAGCTGACTGTTTCATTCTAGAACCTTACCCCAGATTAGCTCTTCATACATAAACCCACCCCAAACAAGGTTTATTCTAAAAGGTCAGACAGATGTTTTGTTCAGTTGAGCCATTTATCCTGACGAGTATCTGATCCCCTCCATCCATAAACCAAAATGCACCGCTGTTGCTCTGCACCAATGAATACCTTGTTGTATTGTATAGGAAATATTTACTTCAGCCTTACCTTCCGATCACTTTGCCGTCCTGAATGACGGGTGAGAGGTCAATGCCATCAATGTCCCTGTCGCCAGGAGGATCGATCCCTGCGAGGGACAAGCTGGTAGTGAAGAGATCCATGATGGAGCCCAGCTGATAGGTCACCTGGAAGGTACAAACAGTAACTGTGAAGCATGCGAATGATCATTTATTCCCCCCCTTACCTCGCCAGGGTCCATCTCGTTCTCCCATCCCATAAAAATTGCTCTTCACTAAAAACCGAAGGGAGTTAGAATTGGGAGAGAAGGGTTGGACCTTGATATCAACTTGCTTCCTTTAGAGGTGGCAAGTTACAATAAAAAAAATGGGTCCCGGGGGGCTCCCAAAAAAAGGCCCCTGGTATCCCTAACACATACATATGGGGAGTCGGGGCAAGTAGCCTTTTCCCCTAAAACATATTTCTGGATTGAGTACAGGGATCAGCTTTCTGTGGCATGGCCAAGGATTCAGAGAATTTGGGTTTATTCCAATATGCCTGTATTAAAGGGAGAGTGTCATCTAAGCATATAGAATGAAATAGAGAATTATCTATACATTATGTTAACAGAACTGTGGAGTCTCCTTCTTATGACATCACCTGTGGCTTGATATGCAAAAGATCCTGCTTTTCAAAAGAAAAAGTTGTCATTTGCCTATTAGGCCCAAGGTGATGTCATAAGCAGGAGACTCAACAGACACATTCAAAACACCATTTTCTCCTGCTTGCACAGTTTTGCTAATACAATGTATTGAGCATTTTCACTCATTTTTCATTCTCTACATTCACCGTAAAAACAATGTTTAGGTGATACAGTCCCTTTAATGTAATAACCTGTATTATAGGGAATTCAACCCCTTTCTAGAAACATAGAATGTGTCGGCAGATAAGAACCATTCGGTCCATCTAGTCTGCCCAATTTTTTTTTGAGTACTTTTATTAGTCCCCCGTTCCCGGTCTTATATCTAGGATAGCCTTGTGTCTATCCCATCCATGCTTAAACTCCTTCACTGTGTTTACCTCTACCACTTCTGCTGGAAGGCTATTCCATACATCCACTACCCTCTCAGTAAAGTAATACTTCCTGATATTACTTTTAAATCGTTGCCCCTCTAATTTTAGACTGTGTCCTCTAGTTGTGGTAGTTTTTCTATACTCTCTTCCGTTACTGTGTTGATTCCCTTTATGTATGTAAATGTTTCTATCATATCCCCCCTGTTACGTCTTTCCTCCAAGCTATACATGTTATTCTACTTTCTGAGTGATCCTAAAAAACTTGTGTTTATAATAAGTTATATATAAATGTATATTATATATGAAGCTGCTTATTTGTTCTCATAATATACAACATCAGCATCCATTCCTGCCATGTAGGTGACACAGTAATAGTATAGTATGTATACAGTAACGGTAAGGTTACAGATTGACCCTGTTGATTTCCCTGTACTAGATCCATGGCTGTCATACACTGTCTCTCCTACAAACCATGTGAATAGACGGAGCCGGTGACATGATTATTATTTTTTCTGCTGTGTCACCTTATTCTGTCCCTTTCTATTTTCTGGAGACAAAGGAACATTTTGTAAGGAGCTGCTAGTATGGGAAGGAATAAATTAGGCAGCCGATCAGATAGAGGTCGTATCTGTGAGACACAGGCACACAGACCTGCGTGAAGAGACTCTTCTGACCCTTTACTTTCTCTAAGATACAAGGACAATGAACAAACTGTTCTTTCATTTACTCTTCCAGTGCCGGGGACACAGGGTGGATATAATGGTTTAGATAATCATCTCACACACCCCAGTTTGATGTTCTGAACTACACAAAAAAATGCAACAGGTGTCAGACAAGATTGTGGAGCAATATTCCATTGGTTTCCATGGTGAGTGCAGAACATTCCATTGGTTTCCATGGTGAGTGCAGAACATTCCATTGGTTTCCATGGTGAGTGCAGAACATTCCAGTGATTTCCATGGTGAGTGCAGAACATTCCATTGGATTCCATGGTGACTGCAGAACATTCCATTGGTTTCCATGATGACTGCAGAATATTCTACTGGTCTCCACGGTGAGTGCAGAACATCCCATTGGCTTCCCTCACGAGTGCAGAACATTCCATTGGTTTCCCTCCCAAGAGCAGAAAAATTCAGTGATTTCCACGGTGAGTGCAGAACATTCCATTGGTTTCCATGACGAGTGCAGAACATTCCATTGGTTTCCATGACGAGTGCAGAACATTCCATTGGTTTCGATGACGAGTGCAGAACATTCCATTGGTTTCCATGACGAGTGCAGAACATCCCATTGGCTTCCCTCACGAGTGCAGAACATTCCATTGGTTTCCCTCCCAAGAGCAGAAAAATTCAGTGATTTCCACGGTGAGTGCAGAACATTCCATTGGTTTCCATGACGAGTGCAGAACATTCCATTGGTTTCCATGACGAGTGCAGAACATTCCATTGGTTTCGATGACGAGTGCAGAACATTCCATTGGTTTCCATGACGAGTGCAGAACATTCCATTGGTTTCCATGACGAGTGCAGAACATTCCATTGGTTTCCATGACGAGTGCAGAACATTCCATTGGTTTCCATGACGAGTGCAGAACATTCCATTGGTTTCCATGGTGAGTGCAGAACATTCCATTGGTTTCCATGGTGAGTGCAGAACATTCCATTGGTTTCCATGACGAGTGCAGAACATTCCATTGGTTTCGATGACGAGTGCAGAACATTCCATTGGTTTCCATGACGAGTGCAGAACATCCCATTGGCTTCCCTCACGAGTGCAGAACATTCCATTGGTTTCCCTCCCAAGAGCAGAAAAATTCAGTGATTTCCACGGTGAGTGCAGAACATTCCATTGGTTTCCATGACGAGTGCAGAACATTCCATTGGTTTCCATGACGAGTGCAGAACATTCCATTGGTTTCCATGACGAGTGCAGAACATTCCATTGGTTTCCATGACGAGTGCAGAACATTCCATTGGTTTCCATGACGAGTGCAGAACATTCCATTGGTTTCCATGACGAGTGCAGAACATTCCATTGGTTTCCATGACGAGTGCAGAACATTCCATTGGTTTCCATGGTGAGTGCAGAACATTCCATTGGTTTCCATGGTGAGTGCAGAACATTCCATTGGTTTCCATGACGAGTGCAGAACATTCCATTGGTTTCCATGACGAGTGCAGAACATTCCATTGGTTTCCATGACGAGTGCAGAACATTCCATTGGTTTCCATGACGAGTGCAGAACATTCCATTGGTTTCCATGACGAGTGCAGAACATTCCATTGGTTTCCATGACGAGTGCAGAACATTCCATTGGTTTCCATGACGAGTGCAGAACATTCCATTGGTTTCCATGGTGAGTGCAGAACATTCCATTGGTTTCCGTAGTGAGTGCGGAATATTCCATTGGTTTCCATAGTGAGTGTGGAATATTCCATTGGTTTCCATGACGAGTGCAGAACATTCTATTCGTTTCCATGGTGAGTGCAGAACATTCCATTCGTTTCCATGGTGAGTGCAGAACATTCCATTCGTTTCCATGGTGAGTGCAGAACATTCCATTCGTTTCCATTGTGAGTGCAGAACATTCCATTCGTTTCCATGGTGAGTGCAGAACATTCCATTCGTTTCCATGGTGACTGCTCCACTTTTAAAGCTTTGCATCAGAATCACTTTGTCTTAACCGTGTTTGTTTTCAAAATCATGTTTTTCTTCCAGAATAAAGTAGTCAATTCCATTTTTATATAATGTGCACTTTCTCTTTCTCTCTCTCTGGTCTGTATTCCAAAAACTACAGCTTGATCCTACAGAAAGGTCAGTGAGTTGATTGAGGAGATGTATTGTATCTGTACACAGACTATCCTTACCTACTGCCATGTAATCACATGTGAAGACATGTACTATTAAAGGGCCACGCACAGTAATGCACATTCATACTATCGACTACACATAGGAGCACATTAGCATAACTATCAGTGTGCTAATATAAGGGCTAGGGAAGGGGAACATTGAGGCCCCCCAATAGTAACTCCTAACACTAATGGAAACCCCAAACCTAACTCCAATGCCCCTCATAAACTTATCATTGTCATGTCTCCTTTAAGACATACATCAACATACCGTTACAAGCCTAAAGGGTTAACATTGAGGTTCCCTTCAAACCAAATGCACACGCTCCACTATGCAATTAATAAAACTGTTGCTCACCTGACCTGCGGCCACGCTCCCAGGCCACCACGCAATGCCAGGTACCCTCATGCCCCCCTCAAACGTGGTCTGCTTCCCGCACAGGAAGGGAGCATTGCTGCCACCTGCAGGAAACTCCTATGTAATTACAGTTCAGAACCACCCATTGCATTTCCCTAAACACATTCCACACAGTAAGATCTCTGTGATTGAAAATCTCAATAACTGGCACCTAAACTATTTTCTTGCCTTGTTTTGGGGCTGAGATGAGCGCCGCTCCATTGTCAGAGGTGAAGAATACAAAGGTGTCTTTGGCTATACCCAGTCGCTCCAGCATTGTCAAGATCTTCCCAATGCTGAAATCAATCTCCCTCACAGCATCTCCATATCTGGGCAAACAGAGTATGAGGACCGATATGTACGGACAGTCAAGGAGGTAATAGAATAGTAAGGCTAAGCTGCAAATCCATCCCTGCTCCCTCCTTCCCCCCCAAAAAGCAAACCCAAATATATTTGATGGGGAGAAGAATACAGAACTTACAGGCCTCTACGGCTGGATCCTAAGAAGGATTTGGATGCGTACACTGGAGCATGAGTCGCATCAATGGCCCAATACAGAAAAAATGGCTGCTGTGTATTTGACTTCCTGTTGATAAAATCCAGGGCTTCCTGTGGATAACAAACAAGCTGGCTGTAAGTAATACTGCTAATTAATATGAGACAGATCTTTAATATGATAAGAACAGTGCGCAATAATAAATAAAATAGTACATTAAATACAGCTGCCCTGATTTTGATACAATGGTAATAAATGTATGGCTTAAAATACAGTAAGTCCTTGTGAACTTTAAATGTTTTAGTCCCCGTACAGATATCATATCATTATACTGTGTCTAGGAGGAATTATTATGGGAACTTAAAACCAATACCTGTAAATAGATCTGTGTCAGATTGGACTCGCCTGTCTTGTGGTCAATTTTGAACTCTTCATAGTATCTGGAAAGAGCAGAAAGTGTTTAGCAATAAGGTCTGACCAGGATTTAGAACTAGACGAGAGCAGGGTTCTAAAGCGCAAGTCGCGAGAGCAGGGTTCTAAAGCACAAGTCGCGAGAGCAGGGTTCTAAAGCGCAAGTCGCGAGAGCAGGGTTCTAAAGCGCAAGTCGCGAGAGCAGGGTTCTAAAGCGCAAGTCGCGAGAGCAGGGTTCTAAAGCACAAGTTGTGAGAGCAGGGTTCTAAAGCGCAACTCGCGAGAGCAGTATTCTAAAGCGCAACTCGCGAGAGCAGTATTCTAAAGCGCAACTCGCGAGAGCAGTATTCTAAAGCGCAACTCGTGAGAGCAGGGTTCTAGAGCACAACCCGCGAGAGCAGGGTTCTAGAGCACAACTCGCGAGAGCAGGGTTCTAAAGCACAAATCGCGAGAGCAGGTTACTAAAGCGCAAGTCGCGAAAGCAGGGTTCTAAAGCGCAAGTCACGAGAGCAGGGTTCTAAAGCGCAAGTCGCGAGAGCAGGATTCTAAAGCGCAAGTCGCGAGAGCAGGGTTCTAGAGCACAACCCGCGAGAGCAGGGTTCTAAAGCGCAACTCGCGAGAGCAGGGTTCTAAAGCGCAACTCGCGAGAGCGCCGTTCTAAAGCGCAAGTCGTGAGAGCAGGATTCTAAAGCACAAGTCGCGAGAGCAGGGTTCTAAAGCGCAAGTCGCGAGAGCAGGGTTCTAAAGCACAAGTCGCGAGAGCAGGGTTCTAAAGCACAAGCCGCGAGAGCAGGGTTCTAAAGAGCAAGTCGTGAGAGCAGGGTTCTAAAGCACAACTCGCGAGAGCAGGGTTCTAAAGCACAACTCGCTAGTGCAGGGTTCTAAAGCACAAGCCGCGAGAGCAGGGTTCTAAAGCACAACTCGCTAGTGCAGGGTTCTAAAGCACAAGCCGCGAGAGCAGGGTTCTAAAGCACAAGTCGCGAGAGCAAGGTTCTAAAGCACAAGTCGCGAGAGCAAGGTTCTAAAGTACAACTTGGAAGAGCAGGATGTTTTTGTGTGGGTGTTTAAGGTGGAGCAATAGCACAATACCTGCCGACCATGTCCCAGTCTCTATACAGTGGTATATTTGGCCTGTCCTTGTTGTTATATGGTCCAAAGTGACAATTGGGAGATCCAAACCACTCATCGAATCCTCGTTTCAGAGGATGGTGCTGGGGCCTGTGGCCCAAGTGCCTGAAAAAAAAAAAAAGTACCTTTACGACCACAAACGAAAAGACCATAGGCTCTATTCAATAAAGAGAGAATTGCAGGGAACGAAGAAGGGGAATTGGAAAAAAATCTCCAATGCAGATAAATAAGAGAATAATTCCAACTCAGCTACTTGGGCTTTAAGTTTAAAATTCCCTCCAATTCTCTCTTTATTGAATAGACCCTCATAAATTTCTAACAAAGTCACTTGGTTTGGAGTAGAGCAGGATCGAGGCACAACTGCACTGGGATAGAGAGGTAGGGGCACACACAGAGGCTGACCTGGTACTTTGCTTAGAGATGACCAAGTTCCAGAGGTGTAAGGACCTCAAAACAAAAGCTGCATTGTCCCTTCCAAAGCTTTTAGAGCATAAAAAGCTGCAGTCCCGCCAGGCAGAGAGGAGTATTAGAGCTGTAGCGCTTGTCTGCAAAAGCAAATGCAAGGGAAGGGTGAACTACTGCAGAACTAGACAAATCTTGTCAGCCGGCATGACCTGCATCCTAAAAATGTCACGGCCGGCTCCCTAACACTGTTGGTGTTCTACTTGCGCTGCATGAAAAACCCCTCCATCTGGCTCCTAAATAGTGCTCACCCTTGATGTACTGAGCTGCAATAAAAGAATAGAGTTCTGATGCTCTGCTCTTGTTATCAGTGCAGAGATCTAATCACCTTTGGACCTCAGTACAGAACAGAAATATAAAGATGCTCTACAACAGGGGTTGTCCCACTGCAGGCCTCCAGCTGCTTGTGGCCTACATCTACCACAATACATTGTCATCTTGGAAGCCGGCCAAAGGGAGTATGGGAGATGTAGTCCTCCATCAGCTCTGTACCGTCCTGCGATGCTCTGCAGTGGAAATTTCTAGTGAAGTTCTGCAGACCTTGCCAATAGATGATCCTCAATAGCAATGGAGCAGGGTCCTTCTGCCCTCCCGCAGAAATCAGCATTGCAACATGGGGAATAGCAATGCACAGATATAAACATGTCCTGCTGCTTTCTTTTAATGCCCTTTTGCTCTAGCTAGGAGAAGAGCTGCCTAATGAAGGTCTGTATGTACCCCGGACACTGTACCATCTTGTAAGACACTTCCATGGAAGAAACTGATTTTACCATCACATGAATCTTACCATTTGCCGACAATCTTGTTGACGTATCCAGCCTTCTTCAGCAGTTCTGGGAGAAGGATTTCGGAGTCTGGAATGCCTCCCACTATTTCCTGAGGAGTGTAAGCTATGGGAGGATATAGGGAATAAAAAAAGAAAGCAAAATTGAAATAAACTTGTTAGCTAAACTTCCAGACTGTGGAGGTAAAAGCTGGACTACAGAATTAACAATGTACTTATTTATATTGATCAATTCTTCTGGGACAATGCTCCACAAGTGGAACAATCAGCAGGAATATTCCATTGGTTTCCATGTCTGTCTCTCTCCCCATCTTCCCTTTTGTCTGTCTCTCTCCCCATCTCCCCTTTTGTCTGTCTCTCTCCCCCCATCTTACCTTTTGTCTGTCTCTCTCCCCATCTCCCCTTTTGTCTGTCTCTCTTCCCATCTTACCTTTTGTCTGTCTCTCTCCCCATCTTCCCTTTTTGTCTGTCTTTCTCCCCGCATCTTCCCTTTTTGTCTGTCTCTCTCCCCCATCTCCCCATTTGTCTGTCTCTCTCCCCCCATCGCCCCTTTTTGTCTGTCTCTCTCCCCCATCTCCCCATTTGTCTGTCTCTCTCCCCCCATCGCCCCTTTTTATCTGTCTCTCTCCCCCCATCGCCCCTTTTTGTCTGTCTCTCTCCCCCCATCGCCCCTTTTTCTCTGTCTCTCTCCCCCATCACCCCTTTTTGTCTGTCTCTCTCCCCCATCTCTCCCTTTTGTCTGTCTCTCTCCCCCCATCTCCCCTTTTTGTCTGTCTCTCTCCCCCCATCTCCCCTTTTTGTCTGTCTCTCTCCCCATCTCCCCTTTTCGTCAGTCTCTCTCCCCCGTCTGTCTCTTTCCCCATCTCCCCCGTCTGTCTCTTTCCCCATCTCCCCTTTTTGTCTGTCTCTCTTCCCATCTCCCCTTTTTGTCTGTCTCTCTTCCCATCTCCCCTTTTTGTCTGTCTCTCTCCCCATCTCCCCTTTTCGTCTGTCTCTCTCCCCCGTCTGTCTCTTTCCCCATCTCCCCCGTCTGTCTCTTTCCCCATCTCCCCCGTCTGTCTCTTTCCCCATCTCCCCCATCTGTCTCTCTTCCCATCTCCCCTTTTTGTCTGTCTCTTTCCCATCTCCCCTTTTTGTCTGTCTCTCTTCCCATCTCCCCTTTTTGTCTGTCTCTCTTCCCATCTCCCCTTTTTGTCTGTCTCTTTCCCATCTCCCCTTTCTGTCTGTCTCTCTTCCCATCTCCCCTTTTTGTCTGTCTCTTTCCCATCTGTTTCAGTTGGTTCAGACCATCAGCAGCAAGACAAATATTTGTGAGCATCTGTCACTTACCGTTTCTAGCATGGTCATTGGTGGTATAGAAGCCATTACGTATAGGCAGACGCCCCGTTAGCAAAGCCGCTCTTGCTGTAAGGTAAGAACATATGCGTTAGCCGCTGTGTATAGTGGTGCTGAGGATCAGTCTGATCTGTTCTGTTTACATCAAAAATAATGTGCAAAATATGTGCACATATTAAAAATAAGCTGTGAATAATCTAATGCATGGATCAAAAATGAGGTGCGAATGAGCGAAAAGAATGCATGGATGAAAAATGAGGTAGAATGAGCGAAAATAATGCATGGATGAAAAATGAGGTAAGAAAGAGCAAAAAGAATACATGGATCAAAAATGATGTGCAAAGGAGCGAAAAGAATGCATGGATCAAAAATGAGGTGCGAATGAGCGAAAAGAATGCATGGATCAAAAATGAGGTGAGAATGAGCGAAAAGAATGCATGGATCAAAAATGAGGTGAGAATGAGCGAAAAGAATGCATGGATCAAAAATGAGGTGAGAATGAGCGAAAAGAATGCATGGATGAAAAATGAGGTGAGAATGAGCGAAAAGAATGCATGGATCAAAAATGAGGTGAAAAAAAGGTGCAAGTATAAGTGGGAAACTACAGCTTAGTGCAGTCAAACAGATGTCCACTTCCTATAATCATGTGCAAATCTGAGAGCCTGTCTGTTGAATACGGGTGTTTTACTCCATCAGCAGCCAGACGCCTACAATACCATCACAGTAATTGTTGTTGATAAATATTTCACGGTTGGAGAATGAGCTCTATTGAATAGATTCGGAGCTGTGAATGTTTGGTGCTTCCAGTAGCAGATACTCACACGGGGAGCACAGAGGATTTGCAGTGTAGAAATCTGGAAACAGGACCCCCTCAGACGCCATCCGGTCCAAATTGGGAGTTTCTTTAGAAGGTTCACCGAAAACCCCCAGATCTCCCCAACCCATCTGCACAGAAATGAATGTAGAGAGAGGGCATAAAAAACATTGGTCATTATAAAATTCACAGTGTGCATCACTGGGCATAGTAAAGTACAGATCACTCTGTAAAATAAGCAAGGGGGCTAGTGGCATAGATACTAGAAACATTTATAAGAAAACAAATCACTTTTATAAATCACATAAGATTCTACTCAATAAAGAGAGAATTACAGGGAATTGAGATAAGAATATCAAACTTAAGGCATTGGCCTAAAGTTTGAAAATCCCATCTCAGTCCCCTGCATAGACTCTATAATATGGAATAACATGCCTAGGGGTACCACCTTTTCTTCAAAAAAATACCGGCCTTGGTACTGTCTCCATAGACTTAACATTGGCCTGATGCCAATTTTTTACAGGCCTGCTGGTAAAATACCGGCCAGGTGGCAACCCTAAACATGCCTGAGGAAGAGACCCCCGAGGTCTTGAAAGCTTGCTCGGGACTGGGTAGAAGGCAGTTCTAGAGTTCTTGCACTCTAAAACTCAATTAACCAATCAAGGTATCAATATGACTCTACTAAGCTCCTGTATCTCTATGGCTAACATGGCACCAACTCTCCCATTTTGAAGTGGCTCATGTTTGATTGCTTGATTCTAGGGTTATCTAAGGTTCTGACGTTGGTTCTAGGCTTATGAAATTACATGGGAATATATGAATACACTACTAAATGAGTGCAATTATGTGATTATCATATTAAAGTATATTAGTTGTAATGATATGGTTACCAGGTTAATGTATTACATTAGTGTCATTGTATGGCTATTATATTAAATTATTGTCATTGTATGGCTATTATATTAAATTATTATTGTCATTGTATGGCTATTATATTAAATTATTGTCATTGTATGGCTATTATATTAAATTATTGTCATTGTATGGCTATTATATTAAATTAATGCGATTATATGGGTATCATTCTACTGATCTAATACTTTAATGCCTTTTTCCTGTTTTGTGTCAGTTTGAAAGAGTACCCATCACTGCCCAAGTAGTTATTATAACAAGTCTGGATCTTACATCATCCATCAAGAGCAGAACAATGTTAGGTCTGGTCCCATTGGTTGCCTGAGACCCCATAAGAGGGTCCATAATGAGCCATAAGACAGTCAGGACCCACAGAATCGCCATCTCTGCTTCCTTGTAACATGGAGTTCTAAACACTAGAGACTCACTACAGCTCCAGTTCTTCTACGCAGGAGACATTTTACTGGAGCTAGCTGTATACCGTCATACTTCTGACTTTAGTTCTAGTCAGACGAAGTTCCCTACACAAAACAGCCGTCGCAGCACAAAGGGTGCCATTCAAAGCGAGAGTCACTGGGCAAAGCGAGTGTCTTTGGTGTTTAGAACGAAGGACTCGAGTCACGTGACACAGAAAAAGAACGTGATTCTAGGTGTCACCTTGCTTCAGCCCAAAGCGAGGCATGACACGCAATCACGTGACCACTCCAGGAAGCGGGCCAAGATGGCGGTTTGTGTGGCTGTCATCGCTAAAGAGGTGAGATTTGGCCCATGCTATTGTCACTGGTTTTCGGCCCCGGTGTAAATGTGAAGTAAACACCCAGGAAACACGACGGACCAATTCGGGGGGCAATTAGCAGATAAGAGAGGAGCAGTTTCCATGGTGACTGCTCCTCTTTTATCACAGTGCCTTAGAAGTCCTGTTCATACCCAACATGTTATAAATGACGGTTTCAATCCTACATATTATTATATTATTATTTATACATTCAAGCCCTCATTTCCCAATGGCTTTCAAGCCTTGGCATATTTCTGTAGACTATAGGTGCCAGGCAGACCAAGCCAGGAGCCAGCTTGATTATTTTCAGAAGAGTTATTTTGTTTCCTAACTATTTTCTTCTACAGTGACGTTTTGACCCTAATCATAACCGTAAATCTAACCCTAACTCAACTCCACCCTAGATCTAGGGTTATTTTTTTTCTTTTCTGCTTATAATGAGAGCAATGGAAATGATCACTGATCACTTCCAGAGTCCTTTTCAGCTAGAGGTCAGCGCCGTATTGGAGTTGCCATGCTGCCACTAGGGTTGCCACCCAGCCGGTAAAAAAATTGGCCTGATACCAAGGTTGTGTCTATGGAGGCACCAGCAAGGCCCGGTATTTTTTTGTAGAAAAGGTGGCAACCCTAGCTGCCATCCAGTATGGCCCTATGATCATTCTGTGGCGTGATTGCGGTTATTTGGATTTGGTGTTGCTTGAGGTCTCAGCATCGAGGCATTACAGCAACAACATTTGAGCGGTGGAAGTGATCATTGGTCGTTTCCATCACTCATTGTTCGTCCTGTATCACCTACTGGATGCAGACACAGGATGTACATAATACGTCCTATGTCGCCAAGGGACTAATGAAAGTAAAATTGGGACTAGATAGGCCGAATGGTTCGTATGACAGGTGAAATCATTTGTAGGAATTTGTTTGGACACCAAGTTATTGTTTGAAAAATAACACTATTCTCTCCCATTTTTAGAATTATCCACTCTACATCCGTAGTATTCCCACGGAGAACCAGCTGAAGTTTCATTATACTGTTCACACCTCCTTGGACGTAGTGGATGAAAAGATTTCGGCAATGGGGAAGGCTCTGGTCGACCAGAGGGAGCTTTACTTAGGACTCCTTTATCCCACAGAGGACTACAAAGTGTATCCTTATAGTTAAGTTTGCTTAGCAAGTACAGTTGTAGAAGGGATGGACCAGAAACTTGATATGCAAAAGAACTGTTTTGGGTTAGGGAATGTATAATTTGCATATCAAACCATAAGGTGATGTCATAAACCGGAGACACCACAGACCCATTTAAAACACGTTTAACGTTAACATGTGGTCTGCTAGCACAATGTATAGATCATTTTTGACCATTTTTTCTTCTTTTCGTTCACATAATAGATGTTGTTTAGGTGAATGGCTTTTTGCCCCAATCTCCATTTTCTACTAGTGCTTTTTTTTTGTCACTAGTAGAACAATAAAGTTTTTTTTTTTCATAGACAACTGTGGTCAGTTGCCTTTATCAAATTTTAGTATTTCTACAGCTTGTTTTCATTTTTTTACTTTAAAGACAACTGTCAGCAAAAAAAAAAAAAATACGTTTAATCATGTTTAATTGAAAGATTGCATAAAGTATAGACATTTTAAATAGAAATGCTTTAATGAAAGAATACAAAATACTGCACATTTGTGAGTCCCCTCTACTTGTATAGCACTTTCCGGGGGCTGACATCTTAGGTCAGGTGGGTCTGATCTTCCTTCATCTGACCCAAGATTATAGAAAACATGTCCGTCCCTGATAGAACTATACAAGCAGAGAGCGATCAATAAGGTGCTTTATTTATATTCTTTAATTAAAGCATTTTTATTTAAAATGTCTATACTTTATGCAATCTTTCACTTAAACAGAAATTATTTTTTGTCCTTTAAATAATGACTGCTTGCTCACTACTGAGAGCAGGTTCAGGTTGCAGGCCTCATTGTGGAGTCTGTCTACGTCTGTATGAGGAGCTTTCTCCTTCACTTGTATTCAGATATGGCTATGTTACAAACTCCAAAGTGAAATTCGTTATGGTTGTGGATTCCTCAAACACAGCGCTCAGAGATAATGAAATTCGCAGTGTAAGTGAACACCAGACTCTCTATTAACAATATAAATGTGGGTGGGTTTGGGGGGAAGAGACTGTTTCAGCAGAGTATTTAGGTTTTGTTCTGCCTTAGGCATGACTAAACCCATGCAACCTTCATTGGTCGCTCCCCTTCCTCGCATAAACTTTCCACTACACCAGATTACCCCACATCATTTCCACTGCACCATATTGCCCCGGCATTTCCTTTGCACAGCACCATATTGCCCTGCCATTTTCTTTGGACAGCACCATATTGCCCCACATCATTTGCCACTGCACCATATTGCCCCGGCATTTCCTTTGCTCCATGGTGATCTTGTGTGGGCAGCCCAAATCAGAAAGGGAGGATGTACCACCAACAATTCTAGTGATGATGGCTGTCGGCCTCTCCAGTCTGTTGCCCTCAGCATTGTTGGCCTAGGCACAAATACAACACTACACTGTTTCCTCCCCAAATAAGTGGACGCAAATTCAATTTGAATAAACTGTATTGGCAGGACATAATATAACATAATGTGTCCAAAGGAGGTTTAAATATTGCCAATGTGTGTGCTGTTTTTTACAGGAAGGTGGTACAATATCAGGGGATATGAAAACCATAGCAATATATAGTAATATTATTATAGTATTAATGGTAAAAGCCCACTGACAGCTTTTGGTCTTTGTCAGTCACGTGTTCAGCAGGTTCTCAGTTTGTCAGTGGGTTTAGCTTTAGATGACTGTAGTCCTCCAGTTGTTGGAAAACTACACCTCCCATACTCCGATGCCAGCTGACCGAGTATTATGGGAGATGTAGGCCATCAGCAGCTTTTAAGCAGTTACTCATGTTACATCACATGCGGTTTCTAGCACCTTTTCATGGGATAATAGGGATCTTGTAGTCTGTTGTCGGATCTGTAAGACTGTAGATTTCTACTTGTGTGATGTTTTCCCAACATTATTTTGTGGCAGATGTTCCGCAAGCTGCATAATTCCTATACAGACGTCATGTGCAATCCCTTTTACAACCCAGGAGATGCCATCCAGTCACGGTAAGCAACCACCAATAGCTCAATCATTCACGGCCTCCTACCAAAAGAACACCGGGTCTAGTGTGAGCCCCGTTATAATGGAGGTTTGGGTCTATTTCATTGTATATAAAAAATTTTTTTAAAAACTACCGTATTTATCGGCGTATAACACGCACCGGCGTATAACCCGCACCTCATTTTAAGAAGGAAATTTCAGGAAAAAAAACTTAAATTTCAAATAAAGAACTTTGAAGCCCAATATGCCATTTTAATATGCAAGAATATTGCCCCCAATATGCCATTTAATATGCCAGGATATTGCCCCCAATATGCCATTTAATATGCCAGGATTTTGCCCCCAATATGCCATTTAATATGCCAGGATATTGCCCCCAATATGCCATTTTAATATGCCAGGATTTTGCCCCCAATATGCCATTTTAATATGCCAGGATTTTGCCCCCAATATGCCATTTAATATGCCAGGATTTTGCCCCCAATATGCCATTTAATATGCCAGGATTTTGCCCCCAATATGCCATTTTAATATGCCAGGAAATTGCCCCCAATATGCCATTTAATATGCCAGGATATTGCCCCCAATATGCCATTTAATATGCCAGGATTTTGCCCCCAATATGCCATTTTAATATGCCAGGATTTTGCCCCCAATATGCCATTTTTTAATATGCCAGGAAATTGCCCCCAATATGCCATTTAATATGCCAGGATATTGCCCCCAATATGCCAGGATATTGCCCCCAATATGCCATGTTATATGCCAGGATTTTGCCCCCAATATGCCATGTTATATGCCAGGATATTGCCCCTTAGTATGCTCGTTATGCCACCCTCCTTCCCCAGACCCCAGTACTTACCTCGTTCCTGCTCTGTCCCCCGGTGCTCTGAAGCTGCGTGGCTGTGAGGGAAGCGTTGTGCGCTCCCCTCTAGCCGCGCGGAACAATAAAGTTTGTTTTAAAAAAAAAAAAAAAAAACACACTTTGTTGACCACGCGGCTGGAGGGGAGCGCACAACGCTTCCCTCACAGCCACGCAGCTTCAGAGCACCGGGGGAGAGAGCAGGAACGAGGTAAGTTTTAGATTTTTTTTTCTTTTTCATTAAATCGGCGTATAACACGCACACATCATCTTCCCCCTATTTTCAGGGATAAATACGGTATATTCCAGTTTTAGGGGTAATAATTTCAGAGGACTTAGGGAGAGATATTAGCAGAATGCTTGGTTGTATAGGGAGAGATATTAGCGGAATGCTTGGTTGTATAGGGAGAGATATTAGCGGAATGCTTGGTTGTATAGGGAGAGATATTAGCGGAATGCTTGGTTGTATAGGGAGAGATATTAGCGGAATGCTTGGTTGTATAGGGAGAGATATTAGCGGAATGCTTGGCTTGGTTGTATAGGAAGAGATATTAGCAGAATGCTTGGTTGTATAGGGAGAGATATTAGCAGAATGCTTGGTTGTATAGGGAGAGATATTAGCAGAATGCTTGGCTTGGTTGTATAGGAAGAGATATTAATTGGGCATAAGGACTGTCTCCCCTGTACTTGCCCCCCCCCCCCCCCCCCTGAATGTTTTCTTAACAGATATTACAACAACAAAAAACCCAATAAAGCTGATATACAAAAAAAAAAAAAAAAAAATTGGGCAGACTGGATGGGCCGAATGGTTCTTATCTGCCGACATATTCTATATCTCTTTATTTCCTGTGCTCTGACTTCTATTCTCTTTCCCCAACTCAGGGGGTTTGATAACACAGTGACTTCCATGATGATGCCAGCATGCTGAGACCACCTGTTTATATATCTGCGGTGGGAACAGAGTGGAGACTGTAATGATGGATTGTGTGTGGACTGAACCAAGGATTTTGGCATTACTCCTGGTAATCACACTGACCGTTTCGTTTGAGGCAAACACATTCCACACCTCACAGATTAGTATGTGTAAATATTTTTCACATATAAACCTATGTATAACTGATACCATCGCTCAGAGGACAATATGGATAAGCTGGAAATTTACCATCCACACCATTACCTGATTGAGATTCCATTTGCTTCAGTTCATGCTTTTGGCATGCAGACCCAACAGAAGCAATCACTATGAACCAGCTGGACATGGCCAGTGCGACTAAACCCTGTTTCAAAGAAGAAAATCTTGTCTTTCTATATATTAAACAATATTTATGTTCTACTTGGATTTTATTTGGTTTGTTTTAATTGCCAGCTTTGCATTTTGTGGATGTGTTCACAGTGGGTTCAAAATAGATTATAGGATTTCCCATCTAAGTGAAAAAGAGAGAGGAAAAAAAAAAAGTGGTAGCTGTCCCGTGCCTTAACCCCTTTGTGATTGGGCAATGGCTGGTACACTTCTGCGGTGTTTGTGTTTAGCAGTCATTTTTCTCTTTCTAATTTACTCTAACCACACCAATTATTTATATAAATATATTTTAGGATTAGAAGGGCTTTCTGTAGATATTCGGATCATATTTCTCAAAAAAAAAAATTACTTCACAGAGATCCTTCCAAATTCATCCATAGAGGAGGAAGATTCCTGCTCGAATCCGCAGGCAGCTGGATTCACCCTGGATCAACATACTTGAAAGCATCCAGCCAAACCTCAACTTACTTTCGATTAGATATTTTATCTGTCTATAAAAGCACCTAGATTGTGGAGTGTTGGAGCTGTGAACAGTTGGATGCAGTTAGGTAAATGTTGATCCAGAATTAACTATTTGAAGCAAAATAGATATAACCAGGATCTTTGTAGCAGGAACCACACAACTAGACCATGTAGCAGGAAACTCAATAATTGATGTGGTCTTTGTAAGGCCCACTAAATATAATAAAAAAATGTTTTAAAGACCTCAGCCACCTCAAATAAAAAGGAGTGTAAGCTTACAAGAACAGCGTGGGAGGAGGTTCTGTTTACGCTAAAGAAAACATTACTGGATTTAGGTGCATATTGGCAAATGACAGGGTAAAAATTTCCAAATCCATCTGAATTCACTCTGCCGAGAAGCAGAAACCAGAAAACTAAAAGTGGATTTAGAAATACTAATCCTTAGAGTATAAATTGGACCCGATACAAATGAAATCCAGACATGGAAGGAGAAATTCCTACAGAATAAAAAAAAATTAAAAAAAGCCAACGCCTATTTATACCAGTATTCAACTAGGAGGAGTTTAATTGGCAAGCCTCTTTCTTAATCCGCTGGGTATTAACGAAGGCGTGGAATCTGACCAGCACGCCGTGTTCGTTAAGACTGGTTTACATTTATTTCCAACTCTTTTTGCCAAGTGCAGCCTTGCTCTGATTTGCGGTCTTAAAAATTGTACAAGCAGATGTGGAAGTTTTGAGCTCTCTTTACAGATAGGACTCCTTTTAACCCTGTGGAATACAGCTTAGGAGTTTGCACCGTGTCATTTAATGTAAAATAATAAAATTCAAAAAAGAATGGTAAGCTGGGAGAATAAATTTTGCAGGATCAATTGCTGGAAAAGTTAACAGTACCAATAAAAATGTGTCAAAAACAACATCTCCCACATGTACTTGAAGACCAGAGATCAGATCAGGGGATCTAACATGTGCTACTTGAAAGAAAATAGACATTATTCAGTACCAAATCACATCACAAGTATTTATACATCCTGGCTCCCACTGGAAGAAGCAACTGGTCAGCCATTTTGTATCCTCTGGAGTTTGAGCCAGTGACCAATACACATGATGATTCAATAAGATTGGCAACACTACTGCAATGTATTAAATAATAGCCAGCACCTTATAACTTGATCCTGGATTTAGCATAGAGTAAAGTATGGGATTAGTACATAGTTCATTACCCCTATATAAGTAGCCAGTGTTACCCTTTACAGTCTTCTTTTATAGTTAAAATGGACTCTAAATTCACAACCTAAGCAATGTTTAGGTTTAGAGAATACAATTTTTTTTTTTTTATATAAAATGTGTTACCAAAATTGGATGCAAGTGCATAAAAAAAAAGGTTTTAAATAGGTCTGCTTATGACATCACCTGTGGCTTGATTACACACTTCCCATTGAAAAGTAGTTTGCATATCAAACCACAGGTCATGACCTAAGTAAGAGACACCTAACCCATTTAAAACATTTCCCCCCCTCTTATTTCATGCAGTTCTGCCAGCACAATGTATAGATAATTTTACATTCTCTACATTCACAGTAGATGTAATGTTGACAGAGCCCCTTTAAGTCTCAGGATGCCTGTGGGGTCCAAACTTATTCAACATGTCTCATCATGCAGGCGTAGATCCAGTTTCGGATGTGTGCACCCAGTGATGGTTAACCTGCACACTGAGAGGTCACACCATACAGTGTTATCTGCCAGCGAGTGGACCAGGCTAACACCTCTTATGAAAAAATGGGTGGTGGGTGCTCCAAAAAGGTGGTTAGAATAGTCAGAAAAAGAAGGATGGGCACTCCATGTTCCAATTAAATGGATAAAGTGCTTTAACGAGTGTAGACCTGACAAAAAATTAACACAATGTGGGGGGGTGGGAAAAAAAAAACCACGCGTTTCGCTACACTAGATCATATGCAATTGAGTAGCAATACGCGCAACGTATGTATATGTATGTCTCTCCCTCTCCCTCTCCTCTCCTCTCCCCCCCCACCCCACATTCTGTGTTCATTTTTTTGTCAGATCTACACTCATTAAAGCACCTTATATTTAACTGGAACATCATTAAGTGGCCATCATTCGTTTTCTCTAACCTGTGCACTGCTCTTAGAGCAGACAAAAGTATCATGGTACATGTAGTTCCAAAACATCTAGAGATCCAAGGTTATCCATCACTGCCCTACAAAATGCCCTCTCCGCTTTTCTTCAGATTTGTGGCATTTCATTAGAAAGGAAGCTTTGATTTCTTTTACAAACAACCTAGCAGCTATTACACATACTATACAGTGCGGCCATTGCAGATATTTTACATCTTGGAGGAATATTTATGCAGCTGGAAGTAACATTACCGCTGTCTGTAAACGACATAAAAATACAACTATTGTCTGAAGTATTGAAAGCAACAAACCCCTTTATTATGTTAAACAAAAACTCCATGCAATAATATTACTAGGATTTCATTACAGTATTCTGTGCTATTTACAAGGTTTAGGATTACACTTCTGCCTGGCTGGATTCCATGATGTTAAGCCAATTCCTCCAGAACCAAAGATCTTGAGTCAGCCTACCCACATGTAGAACATGACTGAAGTGTTCACACCCACACATGCCTTACATATAGTGGACAGCCTCGGAGACTTGACGTTAAGGTCTTTTAGTATGGCCTAATCCATGGCCTTCCACGACCTCTGGGGGGGGGGGGGGGGGGGGGGGGGGAGAAAAGAAAAAAAAAAAAAAAAGAAGGGGGGGGTAACATGTTAGAACAGTAGACAAGTCTCTAGAAGAACCATTCATCCTCAAGAATCTAAAATGGTTGACACAGATAGCTTGGATTTTTTGGGGAAAAAAATCGTATCTCCGATTTTTGGACCCAGTCAGATGACTTTGGTGATTGGACTTGGGATACTCCTAAAACATTGAAGGCATCTCAAATTTGGCACGAAAATCACTGAACGTGGCCAGTCTTCGTACAAGCATTTCAGAAATTGAAATGGTAGCCTTGGTCCTCCCCATAGGACTTCTATGTGGTGGACCTTTGCCATTATAGAAATAGCTAAAGTTTCATAAAAATAGAACAAATTATAATTACAATTTAATATAAATATAATATAGTATATAAATGTTCTTGTGTTTCAAATAGGTTTACTTTCATTCTTTACACTTTTCTGTTCAATTGAATTGCCTGAAATTCAGCAATTTCAGCCAGGTTTGGTCCATTAGGAGTCCAACCCCCACCGAACCCAGCTCAAAAATAGGCCATATTGAGTATCCAAACTGCAGATTTATGCAACTGGGCCATATCAGTGCATATTGAGTTAACTCTAGTCTTCATGGCTACAATTTTACATGGTTAGTAACAATCCTTGTAGAGAAACCTGCATTAAAAGTTAAAAATAAATAATCAAGTAGCTCTCCCATGTGTCCATACCAGGTCTGTGAAGGTCCATAGAAAGGTGCAGCAAAAATGACCACCATGAACCATTACATCAATCCATGCCCTTATACAAGTACTAAGCTACCAAATGTTAGCTTTTTAGTAGGATCCAACGAGGCATCAACAGTTTCCTTTAGAGAATACTAAAGTTGACAGTTAAATACATATACATTTTTTTTAAAAAAAGGGGACAAAATTCACTGAAATCTTTACACTGCAAACATAAAGATAATTTATGATTAGCAGAAATGCAAGCAAATGTATGACATGTCTTCATTTTATGACATCACCTTATTGAATATACAAAATGACAGCTTTCCCATTTAAAAAGGGGTTAATTTGTATATCAAAGCCCAAGGTGAGGTCATAAACAGGAGACAAAACAGACATTTGGTCTAAAGCAATGTATATACACACACACACACACGTCTGCTAACACAATGCATTTGGGATTTGTTTTAAAGCAACTGCTGTAGGCAGAGGCAATGTTTACCTGATGGAACTGACCTGCAGGGCCTGCCCCTGGCTCTCTGTCCTCTCTGAAAGGGTCCTCTTTGCCCCCGAGATCTGCCACGAAAGCCACCTCTGTCCGTGGTGCTGATCCCAGGCATATTTGTCCTTTTGGCCAGTACCTGGCATTGAAAGTATACAGGCATTATAAAAAAATCTAAATACACTAAGGGGCGCACTGCTCACCTAGTCTACCAGTATTATTACACTGCGTTCTGAAGATGTTCAATAAAATAAAACTATTTTGGAGTGAATTACCCAAAATCCCAAGGACTCACCTTTATCGTTCGACCACGAAATACCGATTCATCCAGTCCAATTGCTGCTTCTACAGAACTCTTATCTGCAAATTCAATATAGGCATATCTAGGGAAGAAAAAAAAAAAAAAAAAAAGACTGGCTAACTATACAGTAGAAAAATGGTTAAATACCACAAACTCTTTCCTGGACATTTGACCTATATCGGTTTGTAAATAGAAATTAAATGTTTGATAGACTGGCACAATTTCCCACCCCAGCAGATACAGAAGAGAGCAGTGCTCTGAGACACCACCGACTAGATTTGGAAGAAATTAGTAAAAGTTTTGGTTATTTGCATAGCACAGTCCAGTGGCCGATATATATTTTAAAATGAACTGTGCCTTTAAGAGTAGATGATCTCACTGTATAACATGTGACAGACACCAATCCTAAATGTGAAAGTCATTAACGAGCATATAAAGATGGAAAGGGTTTACTTTAAACGTGCCAGGTCTTCTGGAAAAGGCCTCTGAGGGAATATCTAGCACATTACGGAGAAAGCTTAGTTGCATTAAATGATGACCATTCCAATGATGCAGCTCTTCTCCTGTGTGAGATGCATGATATAGTCTTTTTTTGTTGTTTTTATTTCTCTTTAATAGGAAAAGCCTTGATCTTACCCTTTAGGGTGCCCAGAGAATTTATCACAGAGGATTGTAATCCTGTTGATCAAGCCACAGCTACTGAAATGAGATTCCAGATCTTTGGCAGTACCTCCATAATCCACCTATAGAAAAAAAAGGGGAGTTATAGCCCCTGATTGGAAAGGGTTCCATACGCTCTCCAGGAGTGATGGGAACAGATCAGACACTTCCTCCACAGGCTTCTGATTATGGAGTGTAATACCAGTGTCTAATTAGTTGTCCTTGCTATGAATGGTTTATTTTTGTTCCATAGCTTAAAAAAAAAGAAATAAATAAACACACACAACAATTGCACAGACCACTCAGGAAAGCCATTGAAACTTACATTCCCAACATACACAGAGCGTTGATCAACTTCCTTCTTCTCCTCTGCACTCAAAAGGCGAGGTAGACCTGGGGGGGGGGGGAAAGAAAGCAAGAAAGTGGGAATTAAGAGAATATGGAAAGCCATGGCTAATCACATTGGATGATTTAGTCATGTGTTAATCAGTAACAAGGTGGAGGTTTATCTGCTAATCCGAGCATTATATTATGTTCTTTTTCCCACGATACAGCTGTGGAGTTCAGATGGCCGGTCCCATGATGCTTGATGAGAACCTGGCTGTCCAACAATTGGCCGAATGTCAAATAATTCATAGAAAGAAAAAGAACAAATCTATGGAGCTGCCGATTGGCTACACCTGGTGTCATTACTGTTGGAAGGGCCTATGTAACCAAAGATTAAATACTTGAAATTACATTTAGAGGAAAAAAGGTTTAATTGTACATGAAGGGCATACGGTAGGACCTTCCAAATTCCCAACCTCCATCACATACTTGTGCTTTACTCTGATACAGAGTAAAAGGAAATGGAAGGGCTTCTTAGTCCACATTAAAAAAAAAAAAAAAATAATATATATATATATATATTATTATTATTTTTTTTTATATTCTGTAGGGTGGGTGTAAGCGAAACAAACAGAAGAATTGCAGTCTGTGTCGCATTCTACAAGATGCTCACAAGTGTGCAATCTGCTATGCAGAGGGGTCCTTGGTCTCCCTAAAAGTGTTACCACTGAAGGTGTAAGCACCAATTTCCACAAAAAAGTGTAACTTGAACAAAAAGTGGAACAATGTTTTTGTGTATTGATTATATTTAAAATATGTCCACAGATCTTTTAATACATTATTTCTCTGTTCATTTACAAAATAAATAAATAGGCATTTGCACCAGTCTTTCCAATTTATAACCTTACCAGATGTGCCTGGATGGATTTCCTTAAACCCCCCCCCCCCCCCCCCCCAAAAAAAAAAAAAAAAAGCAATGTCACCCTAAACACTGCTTATACTGTGAACGAAGTTTAACCCTTTTTTTTTTTTTTTTTTTTTACTTTCTATGTGGTGCTAGCAAATGCTTACAACAAGAGAAATCTGTTTTAATATTGTCTGTGGTGTCTCCAGCTTATGACATCACATGTGGCTTGATATGCAATTTACACATTTCCCATTGAAAAGTAGTTCATTTTCATAACAAGCCACGGGTGATGTCATGAGCAGGAGTCACCACAGACATTCAAAAACATTTGAATTGCAAGCAAATGCATAACCAAAATGCAAATCAATCATGTTTCAGTCTCTTGATTCACAGTATAAGCCATGTTTAGGTGACCGGGTCCCTTTATAGCCGACTGGTATGTCGCCTAGAGGAACAGGTTGTGGCACCACAGGAGCAAGGTTGATGGATTAGAGATCAGGGTAAAGATGAGGATGTCGAAAATATGTCTATGTTTTTACCATGCATAAGATCGAGCAGCATTGTGAAGTGGTCATGTATAAGGGTGGAAAAGTAGCAAGACAGGACGGGAAATAGAGGTCAGTATGTCTATAATGAGATAATGCCACCATCGGCCCATTAATGCATGCTCCATTTTAATGCCACCATCGGCCCATTAATCCATGCTCCATTTTAATGCCACCATCGGCCCATTAATGCATGCTCCATTTTAATGCCACCATCGGCCCATTAATGCATGCTCCATTTTAATGCCACCATCGGCCCATTAATGCATGCTCCATTTTAATGCCACCATCGGCCCATTAATGCATGCTCCATTTTAATGCCACCATCGGCCCATTAATGCATGCTCCATTTTAATGCCACCATCGGCCCATTAATGCATGCTCCATTTTAATGCCACCATCGGCCCATTAATGCATGCTCCATTTTAATGCCACCATCGGCCCATTAATCCATGCTCCATTTTAATGCCACCATCGGCCCATTAATCCATGCTCCATTTTAATGCCACCATCGGCCCATTAATCCATGCTCCATTTTAATGCCACCATCGGCCCATTAATCCATGCTCCATTTTAATGCCACCATCGGCCCATTAATCCATGCTCCATTTTAATGCCACCATCAGCCCATTAATCCATGCTCCATTTTAATGCCACCATCAGCCCATTAATCCATGCTCCATTTTAATGCCACCATCGGCCCATTAATCCATGCTCTTTTTTAATTGCAGCCTGGTGTTAGCTTTTCAACAAATCCTAGCAAAATGATCAGCTATTGGCAGAAAAAACCTCCAAAACCATGGTGCACAGCCTCGGTCATTATCTTCAAAGCAGACTTGCTCTCAATAAAAGTTTAATTTCCACTTCCAGTAGGTGGCCAAAGTATAAAACACAAGGACCATACCTATCTTTGGACTAGCAACCAACGTCCTCTCCTTTGTAGACATCCCCTTCAGGCGCTCAGTCTCTTCTTCCATTTCGCGGACCCTCATCCTAATGGCCTTCAGCTCCTATAGACGGCAAAGAGGATGGCTCTGTAATCTATAGCACTAGCCATGAAATCATAAATCCAATCAAGAGCTGATTGCCACACAAGGAGTATAGCGATCTAGGTTTAGCCCAGTTAGAAATGTAAAGCAAGGTAAACAACGCCTTTTATACCTCCCAAGTGTCCCTAAGTAGGGGGCATAGTCAATATTTTGGAGCCAATAAAATTTTTCTAGGAATTTGGACTTTCCAGTGTATCAGAGCTCCCCAAGAACTAACCTCACAATTAAGTGTGATAGATATTTATATAACACACACGTTTTTGTAAATCAAATATTTTTTGTTATTCTAAATAAAATTACACAAATGGCCATAAAGTCACTTAAAACTTGTCAATAATCCCCCACCTGTAGCCACACCTTTAGCCACTTCCACCTTGGGCCATTTGAATTGTTTGGGGTATGCAGCAGATACAGTATCACATGCTGTTGTACCGGAGGAATCAGAATTCAATAATACTTACAGGATCGTCCAAGTCACACTCCTCTATTTTCTCCTCATCTCCCATCTTTGGTTGTTTTTCGGTCTCCTTTTCAGACTTATTCCAAGTCCCATCCCACTGGGGAGGCAACCGACTATGGTTACTCCACACCTCGTTATGGCCCAGGCCTGCGGAGAGCATGGCATGGATCAGGTTAACACCTTAACGACAATGGATGCATCAGGTCCATACTGCGGTTGGATGAGCTTTAAAAGCAATCTATGATCACTTCTTTGGCTCAGCTGGTGTTGCTAAAATGCCTCAAAATGGAAGCGTTCAGCAACACTGAAAAAAAAAAAATTGAAACAGCAGTATGTGCTCTGAAGATGGCACTGCCCTTAGGGAAGCAATCAGTGATATTGGGGGGGGGGGGGGGGGGGGTATAATTGCCCTATAACTTGGGATTTTTTTAATTAGTGTTTTTAGTACTTTAGTAAATTAAAAGACCTTTTTATTTGGGGGAGAAAAAAAAAAAAATAATTTGTGTGGTTACATAAGTGGGAAATTAAATTACAGCTAAACACAAACACCCCAGAAGTGTAAAGACAGTCCGGTCATAAAAGGAGTTAATGGTCTTGCACAACCCAGTGTCATGTTTGCATATGAATTGATAGATGAAAATTGTGTATATTGTCTTGCAATGTTGCCAGTACAATGCCTAAATTAAATGTGTCTGTGGAGTCTCCTGCATATGACATCACCTGTGGCACAGTATGTAAATTAACTGCTTTTCAATGGGAAAGATGTCATTTGCTTACCATGCAACAGGTGATCTCATAAGCAGGAGACTCCATACATTTTTCCTCCTAATTCAGGCCTTTGCTTGCAGTTTGGCTAATACAATGTATAGATCATTTTCAATCAGTTTATGCTTTACATGCACAGTGATACAATCTCTTTAAGTCTCTGCATGGTACATGCATAACTGCCAACATTTAAAAAATTCCAAAAACACACACACACACACACCTTATTAGCTGAAGGTGTGGTCATGGCTTTATCAGAACTTTGTCAGCAACTTTATTGCCAGTTGGTATCTATTTCATTTGTGGGGTCATTTATAAACAAAAAGTATTTTATTTACACAAACTAATAAAAATTAAAAAAAAAGTTTAAAACTCACTTTATTGTGATTTTTTTTGCTCTGGAGCTCTGCAATACAGTTACACAAAACAAACAAAAAAGAAGTCTGAACTCCCACTAAAGAGGCAAAGGGAAATTTGGGTGCAAAATAGGTACACTTTGCAGGTATGTACAGAGCATCGCATGGATTTATAAGCATTAGCAAGTCACAAACATCCCATTAGCACAAATACCTTTTACCCCCCTATCTTATCATATCTATAGGATTTACCTGCTTGAATCATACCGATAGGTCTACAAGAAACTGATCTGCTGCCCACGAGGATCATGGGAATTAAATGTGGCCTACTACACCTTCCCTCTTATTGCATGGTCTCCTCTTGTTCACCCTTTCCTCCCCAGGCCAAAGAGGAAACTCTTAGCACTCCCCCACTATGAATGCATCCCACGGGAAATAACGGGTTAATGAGCCTGCCATAGGCTCCTCTGCTCAGTATGCACACACCTGTCACAACATGGCCTCTACGCTGGCAGGTGATATCTATGATGGGCAATTAGCCAAAGTCAACACTGCAAAATGGAAGCTCATTCTTTTAACCCCTTAAAGACAAAGGAGGCAGAGATTGCACCACTATTAGGCGCTATAATCAGCTTGATATAAAAGTTGCACATTCCCCACGTTATTCTCCGACTTTATGAATTTACTTACAATTCTAATAACACAATGCATAGATCATTTTTTTTAAAAACATTTTTTATTCTCTGCCTTAAGTAGGGTTGCCACCTTTTCTTCAAAAAAATACCGGCCTTGGTACTGTCTCCATAGACTTATCATTGGCCTGATGCCAATTTCTTTTACCGGCCTGGTGGCAACCCTAGCCTTAAGAGGGTATTAAACTGCCTATATATAAGCATGGAGCCCCAGACAGTACATGTCAGCTCTGACAAAGGGGATTTTTTTTGGGGGGGTTGGTTAAATCTTTAATTTTTTTTTTGGTGTTGATGCATGTTGATAGAGGCACCCATTATTTTGCAAAATGGCCAATGGGGGACTCTTTGGGGGGGGGGGGGGGAGTGGCATTCTAGCCAATTGAGAGTTGTTTATGTAATTTGGAAAGCCATTTAAAATGACAACAATGCATTTTATTTACAATAACTAATATATAAGTATGTTTACGGCATTTTACAGACACTGTATGGTGCAATTGGGACACCAGGAGAGAGACTTAAAAAAAAAAATAGGAACAGTTGGGAAACATGGTCCTGGGTTTCTAAAATTGATAGCAATTATACCTTTCCTATCTACATGTTACCTGGTTTCATAAACCAAATGAGTCTGAGAAAACAAGCAAACCCCTGAGTATATAATTTGTTCCTATTTCTTTTATCGAACACAAGCAAATGGTCACAATTATTTCCCAAATTGAAGTCACATGTATGTCCCTTTATTCATATATTTAAAAACCATTAACACAGCTTTATATATGTTAAGCAGAAACGAGAAGCCAACTAAAGAAATCAAGATTAGAGTTAAAGAGAGCACTATTCTGTGTACTATGTTTTGGCAGGGGGGAAGCATTTTTTCGGTGCGCACATCACTTCCTGCTGAACGTTCTGACTGGAAGAGCAGTGTAGGTTCGATGCGGCAGAAAAAAATCTTCCCCCAGTACTTGTGCTGGAATATGTAAGTTTTAGATTATTATCATGTGGAACAATAGTGTAGATATTTCTTAATATAAAAAAAAGCTTTGTTATTTCCTCACAATTTTTAATTTTCATGTAACTACATCGCAGTCTCTCTGATTTCCTACAACTTTGTCTTAAATTACAAGTCCAAGAAATTGGTGTATGAGAAAAATCCTAGCAATAGATTAATGTACTCATAAAAAGGCATCCAATACCTTAAAACCTGCCCTGCTAGGGACATATTGATAAAGGTCAGTTGTGGGGCAAGTCAGTAGCATCATTCCATTGGTTTCCATGGTTACTGCTCCACTTTTATAAATGTCCCCCATAATTAGGGTTGCCACCTTTTCTGCAGAAAAATACTGCTACTGCCTCCATAGACTTAACATTGGTCTCCAGTCAATTGAGTTTGTTAGGGGACCATGTTTATCATTTGCTTATGCAGATACAAATTCTGCAATATACATTTACCCTAATAATCTCTAGTAAGTGGTGCACTCTGCTTAGGGTTGCCACCCAGCATGTATATGGCTTGATGCCAATGGTGGCAATCCTAACACTACTACCCCTTATAACTGAGGTTTTGTTAAGCTTTCACACACTCTCCATACTAGGTGGTTTAAATAATTTTGCTATTGTGTGCAGGTATTTTGCTGGGTAAGTTTGTATTAATGTGTCCTGTAATAAGTCTGGATGCCTTCAATACTTTTTCCATCTTTTTTTTTTGGTGTCCAGAACTGTAGCTTTCTTGGATTAGTGCAGTCATGAATCCCATTATTCTCAGGACTTAGGTTTCCAAAGGTCTGATGATCTTGGGATGTGTAGGATAAAAACAACTGAAAGATATTTGTTGGTTACCCTTGGACAGGAGACTCTGTCACCTAAATACATATTGTGTACTATAAATATAGAGAATAATTATATATATATATATATATATATATATATATGTATATATATATATAGAAAGGAATTGGAAGCAAATGCACAAATTCAGAGAATTTGCCTTGTGGTTTGATATAAATTGCTGTCAGTGGGACACTTATAATTTGCATATCAAGCCACAAGGTGATGTCATAAAGCAATATTTAGATGACCGAGTCCCTTTTAAAGCATTTTTAATTTTACACACATTGTCTAGCTTGTTGATCTTAAAGGGCAATCATTTTATTTTATTTTTTTAAATCTGCTGGGGCATGTTTCATCCCTTCGCGACGCATGGTGCTTGCGTCCCAGATGACTCAAGCACCAAAACGCCACGTTTTTTTTTTTTCCTGGCCACCGATCACAAGGTCCTAGCATCTTTTAGTTCCACTAAAATTAGGACGGCAAAGAATGTCCTAGCTAGGAGCTAGCACCCCCCCCCCAAACTCAGTCCCCTGGACCTTCTAAACCTCCTGACAAGGGCACAGGCGCATCTCTCGTTAGTACAGTTAGCCTGCGCATTCAAACTGAACTGACAAGGGAACTGCAGCGACTAGGCATTAATGGCAGAGTTGGAGAATGTTTCCTCTTTTTAACAGTTTATGTATAGTGAATAGCCCCTCCGTGCCTCCCCCCTCCCCTGTTTCCAGGCACTGTTAAGGGAAGATCCTGCCAGCCTGTACTGTAGCTTTGTAATAAGAGAAGTGTATGGTTTAAATGTGTCTGTGGAGTCTACTGCTTATGACCTCACCTTGTGGCTTGTTATGCTAATTACACCTTTCCCATTGAAAAATTGTTCATTGCATATCACTCCACAGGTGATGTCAAATGCAGAAGACATCGCAGAGCATTTAAAACACGTTTCTTGTGTTTCATTCTTATTCTCTACATTCAGAGTATAAGCAGTGTTTAGGTGACAGAGTCCCTTTAAACACGGGACAGCTTTCCCATGACCCTGCAGTGAAAGGCAGTTTAACAACTGTTGACGTGATACACTCACACTGCAAATTACTGTGATTTTTATTGCTGTGGATCTATGTGATACACTCACACACTGCATATCACTGTGAGTTTTATTGCTGTGGATCTATGTGATACACACACACACACTGCACATTACTGTGAGTTTTATTGCTGTGGATCTATGTGATACACACACACACACTGCACATTACGGTGAGTTTTATTGCTGTGGATCTATGTGATACACACACACACACTGCACATTACTGTGAGTTTTATTGCTGTGGAGCTGTGTTGATGCACTCACACACACTGCACCTTATTGTGAGTTTTATTGCTGTGCAGTCTGTGATACACTCACACACTGCACATTATTGTGAGTTTTATTGCTGTGCAGTCTGTGATACACTCACACACTGCACATTATTGTGAGTTTTATTGCTGTGGAGTCTGTGATACACTCACACACTGCACATCACTGTGAGTGTTATTGCTGTGGAGTCTGTGATACACTCACACACTGCACGTTATTGTGAGTTTTATTGCTGTGGATCTATGTGATACACTCACACACTGTACGTTGTGAGTTTTATTGCTGTGGAGTTCTGTGACACACACACTACACATTGCTGTGAGTTTTTTTGCTGTGGAGTTCTGTGACACACACTACACATTGCTGTGAGTTTTATTGCTGTGGAGTTCTGTGACACACACACTACACATTACTATGAGTTTTATTGCTGTGGAGCTCTGTTGATGCACTCACACACACTGCACATTGCTGTGAGTTTTATTGCTGTGGAGTTCTGTGACACACACTACACATTGCTGTGAGTTTTATTGCTGTGGAGTTCTGTGACACACACTACACATTGCTGTGAGTTTTATTGCTGTGGAGTTCTGTGACACACATACTACACATTACTATGAGTTTTATTGCTGTGGAGCTCTGTTGATGCACTCACACACACTGCACATTGCTGTGAGTTTTATTGCTGTGGAGCTCTGTGATACACTCGCACTGCTCAGTACAGTGAGTGTTTTATTTCTGTGGAGCTCTGTGATTATTAAGCATCCTGACCCCTGGGGATATAGATAAATTATCCAAATCATCAAATTTGATACTGTGTTTGAACTCTGTGATACTCACGCTGCAGAGTTTTATCAAGGTCGGTACGTGTATTGTGTACTGATGTGAGACGCTGGAGTGCAGATGAGTCCCACTGTGGCCCTCCAGCTACTCTTGGACTGCAACTCCCATAACTCTCTGTCTTCAAAACATGTAAATGTTGATCAATCAACAGTTGGTGGGCTGCAGTTGGTCACCCCCCCCCCCCCCCCCCCAGCAGAGCGTGCACCCCGTGTCACGTTATTATTTGCCTGATTCTCCCCAGTACAGTACAAAAAAAAAAAAAAAGACACAGTTTAAAGTAATTTATATTGAACTTTCCTTTATGACACAGATACAGATCACAGAACAGACATTGGATCTGAATTCATGAATGATTACAGCTGCCACATGTCAGACATACAACAAATTGAGATACCAGCATGCAAAGATACACCGCTCCAAGTCTGCTGGGGGCCATTGACCCCCCCCCCCTCCCCCCAGTGAGGATCCCTCAACTTTGCGCATAGAAGCCTTTGCGGAGCTCCTATCCAATGGAAATCCAGGCATTTGGCAGTCACAGGCTGCAAGGTAAGTGCATGTCTCATTTAGATATATGGTTTCCTAAGATCTGCAATACAGCTCAGTAATGACATACAATCACAGCTAGCAAGAAACTGCCACAGAGAGAGATGCCTCTTCTACATGGTAACCAGGGGGCTGATTATCGAAAAGAGTGTTTGTTTTATTAGCGGACAGTGGGGGGGGGGGGGGGGGGGTCATGTATACTAGTTTGCATACCACGGCATAAGTGCTAATGTTGGCGCTATATCTACTAATATGTCCTGACGTACGGTACTCTTAGCGCCGTGGCGCTACGAAAGTAACCAGGCGCGGCTGGACACAAGATATGGCGCATATCTAACAGAAGTTCGGCTTTCGTTCTAATAAAAGTGTCGGGATGTGTAAAAAATGGTGCAATCCCTAAAGAAGATCTCGGCTTTGAAACCTTATTTATTTGAACTTCATTTTGGGGGCGACATCTCTACAGGAGCTGTATTGTCCAGCAACGTAACGTCTCATTATATCTAGGATACGCCAGACGTTGGCTACAATACTTTGGGATATTACAAAGCATCTGAACAGATGAAGTGGGTCCTCCCGCAGTCAGGGGTCTAGCACGCCCTGTTAACCTACCGGGTTAGGTGTTTGCTGATATTTATATCGGGTTCTGTCTAACTACAGAGCTTCCCGTCTACTGTGGGAGATACAGGTCACATAGTAGGACCTCCTGTCATCAGGGATTCACCCCCAAAAACCACGGAGCCTCAAATGCTTTCTTGTGATGTGCGCTGACATGGGTATATAAGGGAACATTTGGAAAGTCTTCAACTTCTTGGATTTAAATACATTATGATTGGCTGCCCATGCGGAAAAAAAAAAAAAAGCATGTCTCTCCGTGATCAGTGCATTTAAATAGAAAGCCTAGGATTAAAAATAAAAATAAATATATAACATAGTGCCACGTCACCTAGTGAATCCTTACAATGTGTCGTTTTCATAAGTGCCCCTTTGCAATTTCTAAGTAACTGAGCTCTAGGTAAGTCTTGGAAAGGTAGGAGAAATACATAAATAGAAAGGGGAAGGATCTGCAGACTCCGATGGGACGGAGAGGAGTTTGATTTATTCTTTGACATAGCGGCGTTTAGCTCCTTCCGAAAACGTGGCTTCCTGAAAAAAAAATCCGGCTGCTGTTGGCAGAGCTTAATGATGGAGAGGAGACAAAACGGAGAAAGACCGTTGCAGTTTGGCAGTGTCACATAAACGCACAGCACAATACATTTCAATGGTGCCAGTGGAACGCGTCGGGGAGAAGTGCAGCAGAGCTGGAACGGAGTCGGGGGAGATGGGGCTTTCTTTAAAGCTACATCTTCTTGGGATACAAAAAGAGGCCCCAACTTTGAGGTTTCTGTTCATGGAAATGTTTGGACATTTATATTTAAAGCTGTAATTAGTACTGTTTTTTGTTTGAGAAGTCTGGGACAGAGTTTGCCTGGAATGCCCAAATCCCCTTCCATGATTTAGATTTTGGTTTGAACGTGAAGCTTTGCTGGTCATTTTGGTAGTTCCACTGTGGGCGGTGAAGCTACTTGGAGGTAGCCATGGGAGAGATTTGTACGGGCAATTGCTAAACATCGTCCTTTTTGAAGTTGACTGCCCGTGGGGTTTCTAGAACCTTAAATCCAGATGAATCACATTATTTGACAACACACAACAAATGTGTTCACATAGAGATATAAAAAAGGACCAGCCTCCATGAGCAGAAAGGAGTCTGCACAATTTTGGACTGAACCTTAAAAAAGAGAAACCGCCCCCTTACACTGCAAAGAAACTGGAATCCAAATAAAGAAAAGATCTTCAAAGCACTGAAGCCATAGCTGGTTGATGCAAATACACCCACCAAATACTTTTTTTTTTTTTATATATATATATATTAGCTCTCTTGTCATAATACATACAAAAAGAAATAAATAAACTTCCTTTATATTTGGCCAAGATCAGGGATTCGAAACTTGGCAGCAAACATATAACTCTTTAAACACTTATTATTATTTTTTTCATTGTATTTTATAGGGAAACTATTGCTAAAATCAAGGTGGGTTCCAATGTGAAACTGCATTATGTACGTTACAAATATATAGCTAAAATAATCCATACCTTCAAGTTGAGGGAAGCTATTTCTGGTTGCTCTTTTGAGCATTTCCTGAACTCAGAGCTGGTTCTTTTCTCCATGGTTCTTAGAAGAATGTATTCCCCCTGGACATACACACTCAGAAAGTACAACTCAATATGCTAAATCTTATTAGGGCATGGCATATCTTTTAATTATATAATTGCGACAGTTATAAAGTGCTCTTTCACATACAGAATACTTTATAATTGTTAGCTGTAGTTTTAACCCTTTCTGATGCAAGACATTTTGACACTTTTAACTTAAAAAGAAAAATTAAATTCTTCCTGAACTGCCCTCCTGCTCGGCTAAGGGGAAACCATAGTGCTAGAGGTGGTCATTCCATTAAACCCCTTTAATCTGCACATAGGGTAGCAGCCCCCATGATAGGAAGTGAAACCCCCAGGTACAGATTAAGGATGCCTCTTGCTGAGAACAAGTGATACATTTTTTTCTAACAGTGGGGAAAAACGAACAGTGATTTAAATGAATTCCCTGGCATCGCTATTATTTATTATGATTTTGATTAGCAGTACTGTGTTTTTTTTTCTCTCCTGTCCATCTAATAGAGCTCGTACATTTCAGAACATGCTCTTTGGGACAAGTGTTAGATCTGCTTCTTGTGAGGATAATAATTCACTTTTGGACACAGCCTTTTGCGATACTATTTGGGCAATATTATCTGATGTGAACTAAATATTAGGTTTTGTACGAGCTCAGTGCACTCGGGGTTAGAGTTACCTAGATTTCTTAGGAATACGTAAACCTACACCTTACTTGTACTGTGAATGCAGAGAAGAATTGAAATGATGAAAAACATGCATCTCTATATATATATATGTATACAGTGCCTGGTGTTTAACCCCTTCGTGACGCATGGTGCGTATGTCCCAAACGACGCAAGCACCAAAACGTCACGATTGGTCCCAGGCCACTGATCACAAGGTGATCGGTAGCCAGGAATACTCTGGCAGAGACCCGATCAGGGTCTTAATAGACCCTGTGGGTCCCTGCCAAAAAATCGCGAGACCTCCGGACGTCACGTGTGACGTCACGGAGGCGTGCCCGAACCTGGAAGTTCGGGCACAGCGCGATTTAGCAAAATGTAGCCGGTGCTCGCTTTGAGTACCGGCTACATTTTCCCTGTCAGACTGAGGTCACTCAAAGTGGCCTCATCTGACAGGTGGGATCCCGCTGTAAGTGCCTGCAGCGGGATCCGAAAACAGCTCATCGCGGGGAGCCGCGAAGAGCTGTTTAGTACAGGACGTACTATGCCGTCCTAACGACTTTAAGGCACTTAAAGTCAAGACGGCATAGTACGTCCTAACGTCACGAAGGGGTTAATGTAGTCTGGGGAGTCGTCTCCTGTTTATGACATCGCCTGTGGCCCAGAATGCTTTTCAAGGGGAAATGTGGCATTTGCATACCGAGCCACAAGTGATGTCATAAGCAGAAGAAGCCACAGACACATTCATTTTAGGCATTTGATTGCACTTTTGCTAATACAATGTATAGATCAATTTTTTTGATCTGTGGCTTGGTATGCAAAATAACTTCTTTTCAATGGGAAATGTGTAATTTGCATATTACGCCACAGGTGATGTCATAAGCAGGAAACTACACGGACACATTTAAAACATATATTTCCCTTATATGCATTTGCTTGCAATTCTGCTAACACAATGTATAGATAATTATTCTAATTTTTTATTTATTCTCTATATTCACAGTATAAGCTGTGTTTCGGTAGACAATCCCTTTAATGACCACATCTAAAACTTTGCAAATAATCTTCTTTTATATAAAAACTCGTCTAAAAGATGAACTGTAACCTATTCTCAGGGGTCGGCACCAGCATTGCTCATAGTGTACATTTAATGGACTGTATACTCCCATTATATTGTGTGACATAGGGTTATCTTGAAAATCATGGTGCAGGCTATAGAGCAGTCCTGGCTAAGCTTGTTGCTGCAGATGCTTGGGAACTACCTATCCCACAATGCTCGGTCAGCTTTGTCATTGACCGAGCATCATGGGATATGCGGTTCCCAAACATCTGCAAGACCAAGATTGGCCATGACTAGTGTGTAGACCATTATTCCACCCCTCTGTTTTCTTCTTTCTGTTTTATTGTTTTAATGAGAAGCTTCCACTCACTCCCCCGCCCCCCCCCCAGCTGCCATACCCCCCCCAAAACTATCATCAGTAGCCTTGCACTTTTCATATTGCACTCTTGTCCCCTAAATTGGGTTTTTTTCTTTTTGTATGCTTTTTATAAATAGAAAAAAAAAAAATGAAATCTGTACAATCTTCCCCAAAGCTGGGCTTTAAGTCTGTTCGCCAAGGGGCTTTTTCTGGATTTTATCTCCCACCATTGCCCAAAATGATGAGGTGGATGTAACCTGTCAATCAAATCACCCACCCACCTCCTTATTAGTGCTTCATCTTTTTAAGAGGGAGCATTAAAGCTGGGGTCCAATGCAAGGTCTCGGAGTCTGTCTTCCAGTACGTCTCCAAGTTGTCTTTTAATTTTATTTTCCCCTCAGGGACAGTCCATTAGAAGGAAAGAAGGGCTTGTGACCGGACTTGCTGCAAGGGAGGTAGAGGAGGAAGATGCAGACGGTGCTCCATGCGAGGCAGTCTCTCTGAAGGAAGATTCTTCTATTCTCCCCGCTCACCTCTCTGCAATCGCATGGACGTGGGTGTCCAATCTCTCCACAGAGCCCCCATTCACTGTTTGTCATCAGGATCACAAGGCTTTGGCAGGGCTGGTAACGTTTGTATTAGGATCATTATTTTTTTGGGATTAGTTCTAGAGGTGTTCTTGGTGTCGGACATTTCTTGGCTGACTAGCAAGGTAGTTTTCATTTGTATATTTTTGTGGGATTTTTTTGTTTGTTTTGTTTTTTCTTTCCATTTTTTTGGAGTATAATTGTTTTTTTTCTTTTTTTTCTTTCTTAAAGCCAAAAAGTTCAGAACAGATATAAATTAAATATCTCCCCCCCCCCCTCCCCCGTTTTTTTTTCTTAGCTCAGGTCCCCTTCACAAGGGTCCTCCAAGAGCTTCCAGGATGACCACACAACTGGGTCTTCGTAAGACCATTTTCCCACTGTCATTTCTTTGATTCCTGGAGTTAAAAGAAAAAAAACAAACAAAATGACCACAACCAAACCACCATTCGAAAACACAGGGATCCACCTAGCGGCAGAGGACGAAAGAGCAGGAGAAGTCTTGGCCTTTACATGTCTCCCACTCCTATTATTATGTCCACCAGGCAGCTTTGATGTGAGAGAATCGGTGGCCGGTTATTGTCCTTCCTCAGGGTATCGAACGTCTTACAGTCTTCTTTAGCGGGAGGCAGTGTCCAGGAGGAGTGGGGTGGCGGGCGTCCCAGAGCGGGAGGCGGAGCTGCTCGTGGTGGGGCTGGCTAAAGGGGTAGCTGGGGTAGTAGGTGCCGGAGGAGCAGTGGGCGTGTGGTGGAGGGATTGCCCGCATACATGGTGATGTTTCTCCCAGTCCTTGTGTTGACAGAAGGAGCCGCAGTACCGAGCTGTATTGCAACCACTGCACGTCTCACTTGCCTTGCGCCCGCAGTTCCAACAGCTCTGCAAGGTATGAGAGGTGAGAACGACATTAGCCGAATACAATTTCCATAAAGAACATCTTTAAAAGCTAGGGGTGGGAATTCACAATCAATGAGATACGGAAGTCAAGGACCTCTCTTGCTACCCTTTGAAACCCTGATCAGACGATCAGAGTCTGCCTAATTTCTGAGGCACAGCCGAGCTTAAACTCGCGTGTATCTTTAAAGATACATGGTGAGCTTACGTGGGGGAAGGGGGACACTGTTTTTTTAACCCCTGCTTACTTTAAGGGAAAAAATGCACTTAGATTTGAGTTTCTGAGTTACTGTAGAAACCAATGGAATGATCCTGCTGATAGTTCCACTTCTAGAACTTTGACCGGCAAGGAAATAGAAATAAACCATTATAGATTTTTTGTTGACCTGCATTCTTGTCTCACTATCCCTTTTTAGACAGTATGGCAGGCTATGTGTACAAAATGCATTTGCTAATCTGGCTTGTTAAATGCGTAGGTTACCTTTTGACCGATCTGCTTTAAAGCCTGGCCTGTTTTTTTCCTCTAAACCTGATTTAAAGTAAGACTGCCCTTCCTCTTTTTCGTTGCGGCTGGCCTTTTGCCCTAAGCCGCGTGGCTGTTACCTCACTTGAGTCCTCCTGCTGGCTGATGACAGATACTGCGTCTTCTGATGCCTGGCGTTTTGCTTCTGCCAGTGCTCGCTCCATCTTGGCGCGCTCCAGCGTTATAAGGTCGTGCGCCTTGCGCTCTGCCTCGGACACCGCTTTCTGTAGTTCTGACATCGCCTGGCGCTTGACCTCGTTCACCGCCTCCTCTGTGCGGGTAGAGAGACAGCTCAGAGGGGCTGCAGCATAGATCTTGCATTGCAGTATCCCAACACTCCATTTTGTAATAACACTGGCAAATACTCATAATGCAGGAGAGCAGCAACACTTAACCACTTCCACTCCTGCACACAAGGCTGCCAAGTTTAGTTTTGCATGTTTGCATCCTCAGAGAATCACTCACCTGCCTTCCTCCAGATCTCTTCTGGCATGTACCCAGCCTGCGGCCTGTGCAAGAAGTCCCGGGGGGTTTCTGGAATAAGGGTAAAGGATATGTAAGGGTAAGCATGGATTTCCAAAAATACCCCTTGGTATTCCAACACTCGAGGCCTCCATACGCTCTGAGACACGGGTGTCTCTAATTTATACATGTCTAGGACTTCTACAAATCTGTGTTACCAGTGGTCTTACTAGTTTAATCTATGGCAGTGATAGCTAACCTTGGCTTTGCATATGTTTTTGGGAACTTCATATCCCATGATGCTCAGCTAGCATTGAGGCAGACAGAGAATCATGGGATATGTAGTTCCCCAGGGTCAGCAGTGCCAAGGTTACGACTGTCTATGGGGAAACAACATAATAGAAAATGCTTCACTACCTGGCATTGAATACTAGGTGTAATTCCCTTTCAGCCAGAACAGGTGCAGCTATTTTGTTAAACATTATATCTGACACAGATGCATTGCTCTAGAAGTGTCTAACCATGTCTATAAATGAATGCTGCAACCATAAGATTTCAATAAAAACATTTTTTTTTTTTGCAAACGTGACATGTACCAAACCCCTGGAGCCATGGAGTCCGACCCCCTAACTGTTCTGAGTATCTTATATTGAGATCTGTTGGTATACTGAGAGAAGGGCTGGCTCTTAAACTCTGCAAACATTTGTTAAGCCCTGGGTCATCTGAGAGCAGTGATGGCAAACCTATGGCACAGGTACAACTAGTGGCACTTGGAGACCTCTAAGATGGTACTGGAACTCACTGGTGCAATAGAAATTATAGGAAGGGAAGGAGAGTAAGAATGCGCAGGGTGGCTGATAGTGATGTGCCTGAAATGAGAGGGTACGCCAAGAGCTTTATCTTGGCTTCCTGCAGTAGACTGGGCACTCAAGATCATAAATGTTCGCCATCACTGGCCTAGAGCCTAGACTTTCCCTCTGTTGACCTCCAGCTGCTGATGGAGCTAGAAATCCCATAACACCCTACCACCGTTTAGCAACTGCAGAAACAGAAACAAGCTGGAGGGTCACAGTAGAGTCGCTCTATGCATGCGCTTGGGAACTACATGCCCATATAACCTGCTCAAATCTGAATAATTTCACTAGTCCCTGACCTTATCTTATATCTAGGATATCCTTATACCTATCCCATGCATGCTAAAACTTCTTCACTGTGTTAACCTCTACCACTTCTGCTGGAAGGCTATTCCATGCATCCACTACCCTCTCAGTAAAGTAATATTTCCTGATGCCTAAACCCCTTCACTGTATTGCCCTCTACCACTTCTGCTGGGAGTCTATTCTATGCAACCACTACCATCTTTGTAAAGTAATACTTCCTGATGCTTAACCCCTTCACTGTGTTTACCTCTACCACTTCTGCTGGAAGGCTATTCCACGCACCCACCACCCTCTCAGTAGCCTCTTAGCATATACAGTATTATGGTGGATGTAGTCCATCAGCAGCTCAGAGGGCCGCAGTTGGACACCCCTGGCCTTGTGTGTTATCTTGCGTTTTTCCTGTATGATCAGACCTGCTGGAGAGGAATCACTGCTGGCAGAGCTGTTTTGGTGTCGGGCTGGCTGTACTGTAGAGCTGACTGTCTTTTTCATGTCCTCGGCATCGCTGTAGCGCCGCACCCAGTGATTAAGCTCCTCGCGGTCTGCTTCCTGGCAGCGGCGTAAGACGGTCAACGAACGCCTTGTCTTTTCCACCATGTCCATAATGCAGTTCAAGAGCTGTACAGAGCGAGAGGGAATGATTAAACCCAACGGGGTCAATACCAGGGGACATCTGTGCCGAGCACACTTCCCTCTTCCCACCTACTCACATTGTTTAGGTGTTTCCATTCCTCTGCCCACTCGCGCTCCGTCAGCCTGTGATCTATGACCTCATGCACGGCTGGAAAGACAGACATGAGCGGGCGTGTGAGAGGGTACATGCCGACCAAAGGTTTAGTCTGTTACCGCACTGTAATTTTTTTTAGCGCCAACAGAATGAAAACCCATAAACTAAAAGAAAAAACCTGCCTGTGGAGTCTCTTGTTGATGACACGTTGGTGCCTTGATATGCAAAATATACATTTCCCATTGAAAAGTTCCTCATTTGCATATCAAGCCACAGGGATGTCATAAACAAGAGACACCCCCCAGACACGTATAAAACACATTTTCCTCCCTGACCTAGGCATTCGCTTTTAATATAAAAACACAGGTTTTAATATTATTTTTTAGTTCTTTACATGTACAGTATACACCATATAGAGGCGACAGAGTCCCTTTAAACCATCATATGGAGGATTTCCGTTTACACTGGTGAATCTGCAGACCCCCCTGCTAAATGCTTGGTGCTATGGATACCCCTGCATTATTAACGTTGACTTGGTAAGATAGGGTTAAATAATTTGCAGGCGCTTACTGCATTGTGACTGGATTTAATTCAGTCTTTCTTTCTGAGGTTGGGGTGGTCATGCGTTCAGATCGGTCGCCTGATGAACAAACAGGTCTGTCTCAAGTCCTTGGCATATGTGCTTTGCCCACGGTAGGCTGGCACACTGCCCAATTGGCACCGGCTCAACCCATGGATTTTTCTTATTGAAACCTGTGGTGTTCTCTCACCTGCCTGCCGGTGGCGCTCTCGTAGTTCCCGGGGATCCGTGTGTCGGTAGTGATGAGCAAGCACCATGTCTTCAAGGCGATAATGCTGAGTGGGAGGTGGGGTGAGGTGCGGGACTCCATTAGTCGGAGGGTGAGGGAGCCCGTTGCTGGGGCTGTATCTCTGTGCAGGGCTTGTGGTGCACGGACGCTTGGTGGTATGTTCCTGGTGCAGGCTGTCCTGTGCACTCTCTTTGGTCCTGACACAGAGGGGAACACAGAGTCTACAATCACCAATCTGGCATACTCAACAACACACATTCCCAACACTGACAGGGCAGCACTTAATGCACAAGTGTCCATCTCCCTCACTGACAGGGCAGCACTTAATGCACAAGTGTCCATCTCCCTCACTGACAGGGCAGCACTTAATGCACAAGTGTCCATCTCCCTCACTGACAGGGCAGCACTTAATGCACAAGTGTCCATCTCCCTCACTGACAGGGCAGCACTTAATGCACAAGTGTCCATCTCCCTCACTGACAGGGCAGCACTTAATGGACAAGTGTCCATCTCCCTCACTGACAGGGCAGCACTTAATGCACAAGTGTCCATCTCCCTCACTGAAAAGGCAGCACTTAATGCACAAGTGTCCATCTCCCTCACTGACAGGGCAGCACTTAATGCACAAGTGTCCATCTCCCTCACTGACAGGGCAGCACTTAATGCACAAGTGTCCATCTACCTCACTGACAGGGCAGCACTTAATGCACAAGTGTCCATCTCCCTCACTGACAGGGCAGCACTTAATGCACAAGTGTCCATCTCCCTCACTGAAAAGGCAGCACTTAATGCACAAGTGTCCATCTCCCTCACTGACAGGGCAGCACTTAATGCACAAGTGTCCATCTCCCTCACTGACAGGGCAGCACTTAATGCACAAGTGTCCATCTACCTCACTGACAGGGCAGCACTTAATGCACAAGTGTCCATCTACCTCACTGACAGGGCAGCACTTAATGCACAAGTGTCCATCTCCTGTAGATACAGTAATACAATGGGTAGGGATATGTAAGATGTGGCATTGTGGGTAAAATCTAACGAGGCGAAGGCATGGTTGTTATAGAACCACCCGCGATGTCAGAGAGCTGTGCAAGTTTTATTTACCGGTCAGGGGTCCGCCGCTTGCCGTTCTCATTCACCTCCATCAGGAGATCCGAGGAGTCGCTTGGCGAGCTCGAGGAACTGGCATCGAGGAGAAGCTGCTCGTGTTGCGCCAAATACTGTGCTGGACTCTGCTTGGCCAAACGGGCACAGTGTAGGAGCTCTCGCTGCAGAAGTGGGAGGTTAGCCTGGCACAAATATAAAAGAGGGTCACACCTTTAACATAACGAACAAGGCCCGTGCCAGTCTGAGGCTCGTGACCGTCAAAGAGTTATGTCTGTCGTGGTGGAAGAAAAATGGGTCAAGACCTGGAAGAAGGTGAAGCTAAGCATGAGGTCTCCCAGATAACGATGGTGTGGAGGGTATAGGCACATGCACCAGTAGATATCAGGAAACAATCCACAGTAACCAGAGAACCATTTTCGGCTATGTCTAAGATAAGGCTTAGGAGCCTTCTGGATTACGAAGCATCACCAGAAGGACGTTACAAAGCAATCAAGATGTAAGGGCTAGTTGGCCATTCCTCATTTGAATGTACGTGCCCCACTGCTGATGCCAGATTGCTAATACAAGCATATTAAGAGGGAGAGTCCAAATCATGTTCATACCTTTAAAAATGGGATGACAAAGGGTCGAAGGGGGAAGTTGGTGGCCTCCTGCAACTTGGAGTGGAACTCCTCAATGGTCAGAGTGGAATTCTAGAAGAGGAGCAGAAGAAGAGACACGGGTCACATCATTATACCACCCACCGGACTCCATACAGAGGGCAATCTGTATTCTGCAATGTAATTCCTCTAATAAGTAACTGAGCATCGTGGGATGTGTAGTTCCCAGACCCTTGCAATGCCAAGGTTAACCACAAAGGTTATAGATCAAAAGAAAATGTTCACTTGTTTGCACTGTTCCCTTTTGTGACATACGTATTCCTTCCGTCCCTGGTTTGCAGTACCATATTCAAAATGTAGTAGTTAATTTGCATATAGTGCCATGTCGTGGGATTTAACCCTTTCTCCCCATCGCTTGTGGGTCTTTTAGTAAATGCTCTACTGTCATGCTTGAGGTTAAATAACCTCTTTAATCGCTTGGCATTAATACCACTGAGACACCTTAAGCACCTACTTGGATTTGTTCAGTTACCCCTTAACCTCCCCTACCCCCCCCCCCCCCCCCCCCGACCAGATGCCTTAAAAGACTTCCTGAGAATTGGATTATTAATCATACAGATACTATTGTAATTAACGCATAATTTTGCTCAAGGACATTTGCTTCCCCCAATCAGTTCTAAATCAGCCCATGCAATTTTAATCGGTCAGTAATGGCTAAAACTTTAAATGCGTTTTATATAAAAACCGCAGACAGAGGAAACGAAATCTGATGAGTTTAAAAAAAAAACACCAAAATATTTAAAGATCAGGTGTAGGACTGACATGGGGTGGTCTATGGGGGGTTGGTCACAGTGACATGAAAGCTGCATTCTGGTTGGGTTTGTGTTTTCAGCCAATGGGAATTCGGCAGCAATGGCCGCTCTTTATCTGCTATAAATTTAGATTTTCAGGAGCAATATAAAGAGAATTAGGCACGGTTTTTTAAACGTTTATCACATATCTGCACTGAACTAAATGTGTGTGTGTTTTTTTTTTTTTTAAATTAAAACATTTTTTTGAAATAAAGCTAAACATTACAAATTCTTTTTAAATGGACACTGAATTAAAGAGCATGAAATATATTCATTGTGATACATAAGTAGTTTGCAGAGATCAAGAGAAAGAAGTTACTTTAACATTTATTTATATAGCGCCAACAATTTACATAGCACATAGACTATGTCACATGAACAGAGACAGACTGACAGATAATGCACAGAGCCCTGTTTTTAATTTGTCTGCTCAACCCCTTTGACATTGTCATGCAGAAACAGATGCATTTGTGTTGAAATGGGGCATGCCCAGCAGCTTGTGCCCCCCCCCCCCCCCCCCATGCATTTCTATAGAGAGTCATGAGGAAAGTACTAAAAAAAAAAATTGGGCAGACTAGATGGACCGAATGTGTCGGCAGATAAGAACCAATCTATGAAAGCACTGTATATGGGTGCACCGCTATGTGTTCTGTGCTGCTGCATTGCACATGCATGTGTTGTCATCCCTCGACCTGCTCAGTAGCATACTCTATTCAGAAGGTACAGCTGTACACTAAGAATTTTTGGAAAGTATAGTAGGGGGTGGAGCCTGACAGGTGTATTGAATGCTTATTATTACAAAACTACACATTTTTATTACATTATTACAGAAAGTGCTACACACTAGGGCCTAGGCATCCAACTGGAGCCCTCCAGCTGTTTCTGTACTACAGCTACCATAAGTCCCCCCCCCCATTCTAGAAAGCTAATGGGGAATTATGGGGATTGTAGTTCTGCAGCAGCTGGAGGTCCGCACTGCATCGAAAAGAGAAAAGTGCTGCAGCCCCAGCCCATATAGCTAGGGTTGAGAGCAGCCCCGGGAGGCAATTGTCCCTCTGCCCCCCTTGCCAGCCCTCCCATGTGATTTGTCTCAATATAGCCCTCAAATATGTGTTATTGGTACAGTTACCCTTTTAACACTCACCACCAGCCCCAGCACCAAAGCCCTCACGCGTTCTCCGATCTCTGGGGATATGTCGCTGCCGAATTGCTGCAAAGTGGTGAGGAAACGCTTGAGTTTGCTGAGCTGCCGCGCCCCGCATGCTGGGGGAAGCTGCTGATTGGTGAGTGCCGCCGAAGAGGAGGCGGAGGGTCCATTGCTGAATCCATTGGGGGTGGAAGGCGCTCCATTTATCGCTGTGGGAGAATGACTGCTCCCGTTCATCACTGGCAGAAAAGAGACAAGGAGAGGGATTTCACATGCAGCCCGGCAGACCCCCTATTTACACATGACCGCCAGCTTTCCCCCTTCCCCTGCTACATATAGATCTATATACATGTACATTGCACAGGTACAACTGAAGCATTCGCAGATAAGTCTCCCTTCATGCACCATAGTGTATGTGACTCGAGGCTAATGTTAAGAATTAGCCATCTGGCAGGTGCTGCCTGACTGCTGCTGGGTAGAGAAAGCTTTTCAGGCTGTTATTGTCATAACCCTGTTCAATGAATAATGGGCTAGGCCATCCTCTAACAACATATGCTGTCATTGATTGCTTATTGAGGACCAGGGGTTTTGCAGAGGCCTGGTGCCTGCAAAACGAGTAGGGCAGGCCACATTGCATTATTATAATTGGGCTGCCTGGCGTATCTCAGGAAATAAAGCACTGTATTGGACCATTTGCAAGTCTTCCTATGAAGTTTAAAGGACAACTGTAGCAAATGAAGTTCTGTTTAATTGAAAGATGGCATCAACTGTAGGCATGCTATATAGAAATGCTTTACTGAAAGAATACAAATAAAGTACCTTATAGAGCATTTTTTACTCTGTATAGCTCTGCCAGGAGGCAGACATTTTGTTTGGAATCTTTGGTCACATGGGTCAGATCTTTGTTCATCTGGACCAAAGTGAGTGAAGCTCTGACCCAAGATTCTAAACAAGATGTCTGCCCCCTGAGAGAACCATATGGAGTAAAGAAGGCTCAACAAGGCACTTAATTTGTATTGTTTAAATTGGGCAAACTAGATGGACCGAATGGTTCTTATCTGGCGACACATTCTATGTTTCATTAAAGATTTTCTTTCTAAATCATTTACACTTGATGCAATCTTTCAATTAAACATAAGTAATTTTTTTTTGCTGCAGTTGTCCTTTAAATGTATGCTTTCGTCCTTAGCTTGCTTCTCTTTTGACCTTGGTAATGGTCAGTATAGGTTCAAGCCGAGCGCCTTTTTCTCCCAGGCTTTATGAAGTGATTCTTTGACATTTGTCTTCATCACCAATGTTGGTCAAAGCTCAAACTTTCTATAATAAGGCATCATGAATGATTGTAAGGGGCCCAGACAAGCAACAAGATGGGGCCTACATTTCAGGTGTTCTCTCTTCTCTTTAAACTGTCTACCCTTAGGCGCTGTGGGGGGAGGGGCTCCCCTAACTAAGTGGGGACCCTAAACAGCCGCTTAATTCTCTTATATGGTAGCGCCACCACTGCCTGATGTCCACTGGCCCAGGAGCTTCTGGACTGAAAATCCCATGTCAGAGAATCAGATAGAATCTTGAAATGCACAGCCCAAGATGGGTTACCGCAGCTGCCCCCCCCCCCCCCCCCCGTAGCGTGGAATTCACTGATAAAGTCAGAGGTCTGGGTTATGTTTTCATCCAGAAAAGATTTATTATCCTGGCCTCAGCTGGCTAATCTTATAATTAACCCGTCATCCAAAGATAGAAAGGCAGAGAACAGCTTCGACCTATACACTAGACCGGCTGTCTAGCAGATGTACAAGTAAACAAATAGTTGGTGTTTGTATATAGATATACACTCCATAAGTACTTTATGGCAAGTGTGGGCCAACCCCACATCACAGCAAACTCTGTGTCAAGATGCTCCACAGTACCTTGCTGACCTCACACTTCCACGCCTTCTAAAAGCCATTTAAAGAATACTGCCCTTAATATGATGTCTTGTATGATACGTAACCAAGGGATATTACAATTGTAGGCATGTTTGCCATTTAGCATCAGTCAAATGTTGTCTACTTGCTAAAAAGACCCTAGCTAAAGAGTCGAGGTTGAATTTAGCAGGATTATGAAATATCTTGGTATTTGCTAAAAGCTGACCTCGTGTTTCTTACTTACAAAACGCAGCAGGTCAAAGTTCACTTAAAATTGACCCCATCTCGCACTCAGGGTCAGTTACGTCAATGAACGCCTATGTGATTCATCAGCAGATTTTATGCAATTACTAATGCTCTGGACTGGGTTTAGTTTAAATCTACTTTTCTCCCTTTCTTGAAACACAGGGGGGGGGGGGGGGGGCGGAAGCGGGGCATGCCGTAAATTAATTTTTGGAAGGGCATAAGTTGATAGCAGCCAGATCATACCCTAGAATCTAAAGGGTGCATAAGTGGGTGGAGATCTGTAAAAGTAGACAGAGCTCCTGCCCATGTCAACGATCAAGTGTGAAATGCGTCTGGTATTTCACTCCCCTACCTTGGGGGGGGGTCTATCTCTCTCAATAAACAATAAGTGTTTACTATCTGCAGACATTATGCCCTCCCTGTGTTATCCTCTGGTTAGGGAGCCCAGCCCACCTCCTTTTCGTGTGTTGACTTTTCTGTTCAGCTGGGATGCCAAGAGTTTCTCTTCCTGTCTGACACAGAGTCTTTTTTTCTCTCTATTGCTGCAACCTATTCACCCTATTTTGTGGTATATTGCCTAGTCTTGCCCCTGATCTCTCCTCCTGTGCCTCTTGCCAAGTACACCTAGAGTCCCTACGTTATTGCTAATCTACTCTGGGGTGAACATGTATGGGTGTACATATAAATACCAAACAGTCCCCCCACCTGGAGCAGCATGTCTGGATATACATTATTGTAGCACTCACATGTAGAGGGGCGAGGTAGGTTAAAGGAAAGCACAGAAACCATTGCAGAGGGTATCTATCTATCTAATGCCTCACAGCCAATAGAGATCAAAATGCAGTGAGGGGGTGTGATGCTTTGATGAGAATTATAAGGGGAAGGGGGGGGGGGGGGGGGACGACACAATCTCAAACAAGTTTGGTAATCCCAGCATTAAAAGCACATTATTATCAAAGGACACTTACAGATCTGGTACACCTGAGACGAAATGCATGTGAGCTGGACTGGCTTCACAATTACTTTGCACTATTATTGGTGCACAGAGCACAAACACTGCTGTGGTAATAGCCTCACGCACGTCTAATGGCTGTGCCAGCCTTTCCTTCACGCATACCCACATCCTGTGCAACCCACACTCTCTCATACACACGTTCCCGTGGCTCTGCTTCCTGCATGCTCACGAGGTGTCCTGGGGCCACACACCCACCCAGGGGCCCCACACCCAGGGGCCCTCTCTCTCTGCAGCATTTACCCACCTTTTAAAGTAGCTTTCAACTTCTCTCAATGGCAAAATCTCTCTGGACGTTAATACACACACACACACACACACTGGCACACCAAGTAAAGCCTGAGGGGCGGCCCACGATAGAAGAGCCCAAAATAACCACATGCCCACAACTGACAGGTGGGATCCCAAAGTGACACTGTGTGTGTGCTTTCCATGTTCTGCATGTGTGTATCTGTTTGTTTTTGTACCGAGCTGTGCTCCATAACTCTTGACGGACATTTGTATATTACATAACCCAATTATTAGATCATAAGCTAATACGCGGCACAACTCTGAACGCTCTGTGCAACGTGCACGTGGATTAGAAAAAACAAAAACGCACATTATGGGTTGTGGATTATGTGCACACACAGGAGCATCTGTTACTACTCAGCTTAAAATAAAACCCATCAGATCACAATCTTCTGCTACCCCAACATCTAATTAGATAACATCTGGTTTAGTGTAGTAGCCTTCACAGAAAAAGACAATGAACAATGCAAGGGACCAACTAGCAGATAACCATCCAAGCTCTGGGCAAACGTCGCCACCATCCAAGCTCTGGGCAAACGTCGCCACCATCCAAGCTCTGGGCAAACGTCGCCACCATCCAAGCTCTGGGCAAACGTCGCCACCATCCAAGCTCTGGGCAAACGTCGCCACCATCCAAGCTATGGGCAAACGTCGCCACCATCCAAGCTCTGGGCAAACGTCGCCACCATCCAAGCTATGGGCAAACGTCGCCACCATCCAAGCTATGGGCAAACGTCGCCACCATCCAAGCTCTGGGCAAACGTCGCCACCATCCAAGCTCTGGGCAAACGTCGCCACCATCCAAGCTCTGGGCAATCGTTGCCACCATCCAAGCTCTGGGCAACCGTCGCCACCATCCAAGCTCTGGGCAAACGTTGCCATTATCCAAGCTCTGGGCAAACGTCGCCACTATCCAAGCTCTGGGCGCAAACGTCGCCACTATCCAAGCTCTGGGCGCAAACGTCGCCACTATCCAAGCTCTGGGCGCAAACGTCGCCACCATCCAAGCTCTGGGCAAACGTCGCCACCATCCAAGCTCTGGGCAAACGTCGCCACCATCCAAGCTCTGGGCAAACGTCGCCACCGGCCAAGCTCTGGGCAAACGTCGCCACCATCCAAGCTCTGGGCAAACGTCGCCACCGGCCAAGCTCTGGGCAAACGTCGCCACCGGCCAAGCTCTGGGCAAACGTCGCCACCGGCCAAGCTCTGGGCAAACGTCGCCACCGGCCAAGCTCTGGGCAAACGTTGCCACCGGCCAAGCTCTGGGCAAACGTCGCCACCGGCCAAGCTCTGGGCAAACGTCGCCACCGGCCAAGCTCTGGGCAAACGTCGCCACCGGCCAAGCTCTGGGCAAACGTCGCCACCGGCCAAGCTCTGGGCAAACGTCGCCACCGGCCAAGCTCTGGGCAAACGTCGCCACCGGCCAAGCTCTGGGCAAACGTCGCCACCATCCAAGCTCTGGGCAAACGTCGCCACCGGCCAAGCTCTGGGCAAACGTCGCCACCATCCAAGCTCTGGGCAAACGTCGCCACTATCCAAGCTCTGGGCAAACGTCGCCACCATCCAAGCTCTGGGCAAACGTCGCCACTATCCAAGCTCTGGGCAAACGTCGCCACCATCCAAGCTCTGGGCAAACGTCGCCACCATCCAAGCTCTGGGCAAACGTCGCCACCATCCAAGCTCTGGGCAAACGTCGCCACTATCCAAGCTCTGGGCAAACGTCGCCACCGGCCAAGCTCTGGGCAAACGTTGCCACCGGTCAAGCTCTGGGCAAACGTTGCCACCGGTCAAAGACTGGATAAACAGGGCCACTAGTGAAGGTCTGGCCAATTTTTGCATCCATAACATAACAGAAAATAAATTGCTTGAGATGCACCAGGCACTTACTTCTCTGTCCTCCCCACCTCTCTGTCTCCAGTCACCTCCACCAAGTGACACCTCTCTTCCCCGACGTATGCCACCAACACGAACCTCATGTTGAGCAATAAGCTTCCTATAATAACATACTGCATTCCCATTTGTTTCCAGCGCACGACACTGAAGAAACATTCATGACTGAAGCCCAGAAACAACCGATGTCCCCTCTCCGATAAACCCATAAAATCGTCCGGAGCAGGGTGAGAATATTTAGTGAGGCCCGTGTGTAATGTTTACCGCTGGGGTCTGTTGTACAGCGTAGAGAGCTAGCACCATGGACAGTCTTTATCTATAGACAGATTATACCAGTAAACACCCCTACTATAGGGAAGGAGCTTCGTCTATAACTTCGGTAACAGCCTGCAGAGTAACGTCCATCATAACAAATCGAAATAGTACTGCTGCGATGAAATAAGCCATGCATACGCACAAGCACGCACAATACCTATAAAGGGTAACGAGAGATGTACAAAGGAGATATGTGTTAAAAGTGGAACATTCCACTGGTTCCCATGGCGATTGCTCCACTTTTAGAACTTTGACTCCATCTGCACAACCTTCATTTTACACCTTATTCAGTTTAAAGATCCCCCCCCCCCCCCTTCTTCACCAGATCCCACCCTATAGTAAGCCCTGCTCACTTGTGCTTGGTGTGAACGAGAAGCTGCGATTGGCCCCCTGGCTGAGGGCTGGCGAGGGTGGGGGCATGCTGGGTGGGGTGGTCCGTGTCTTCACATCGGCCGGTGAGTCTGGCATCGTACCTGCCGCCGGGTCCTTGTCGCCGCCTGTAAAGAGGAACACAGATAAGGAAGGGTGGGGTTATCTCATGGGGGGGGGGGGTCCAGGGTGATCTATTTCCAAAAACACCAACAAATAAGGGGTTACCAGGAAAGAAGACAGTAGGATATGACAGACCACAGGGAGGCTGGATATAGATTACCATTCAGGTGATGCTGTATGGACGAGAGTCACAAGGACAGACAGCAGTTTAAGCGATTCTCAAACACCTGCTGCTGGGATCAGCTGCGGCCCCCGCTTGCCCCCCCCTTCCCTCCTTTCCACACATTGCTATTATTAACCCTTGCCTGGCTGGAAGCACAGTCCCCCCCCCCCCCCCCCCCCATCCCCTCGGCCTGGGATACAGTTTGCAAGGTTCAATGCAGTTTGATCGCTGAGAACAGGTGTGGGGCAGCTGCTGTGAGCTGTCCCAGGCCTCTGTGTAACTCAGGCCAAGACCAAAGAAGGGAAAACAGGGCAGGAGACAGGATGGGAGAAGCCTGCCAGGGGGGGGTGGGGGTGGGGGGGCTACCCCTGTGCCTTACGGACTTTAACCCTCTCCGCTCTGTGGCGGAGTGAGCTTTCTGCGCCACAGGTCCCTGGAAAAAAAGCAGAGGGGTTGGGAAGGGGGATGTTGGAGGGTGCCCGTTTATCTTCACAGTAGGGCGGCGTGCTGGGTCTCTAGGGTTGCGAATGCCCCCTCCCACTAGCAGCGCAAACCTCCAACCCTCAACCATATGGCACTTGCCCCCTCCTGGAGGTGATCTCACAGCCTGTGCCACAGATAAGAGGCTCCCTGTTATGAGAAACCTCTTTCTCACCACAGGGATTTTTGTTGAGCTGTTTTTTTTGGTTTTATTTAAAAAACAAAACAAAAAAAAAAAACATTTGACAGAAAAGCTCCAGATCTCCCACCGCAGGCTCCAGCCAGGAAGTCTCTGCCTCTATTCGGATTATTTTTATTTATGCACTAATGGGTTGCAGCTGGACTCTTTTTTTTTTTTTTTTGTATGCGGATCTGACATCTGGATCCCATCATTATAAGGGTAGTCCAGACAGCAGAGCCTCACAATGTTATTATACACTCTCTGCTAAGTTTTTTTTTATATAGGTGCTATATAATGGGGTTGGTGACAAGGAAGCCACACCTCCATCGCACAACGTTAGTAATACTTGGCAGTGTGTGAACAATTTAAAGCAGTGTGGTCACCCTAGCTAAGGTTAAATGAAGGCCATTTTTGATGCAAGAGACAACCTTAAAGAAGGAAGGCTGCTTTGCCGATATACGAGGCATTGGGGGGGTTATACATAGCTGCACTCAGCAGCAACATTCCGTTGGTTACCATGGAGAACTTTGTCCCAGAATTTTTTTACTTTTTTTTTTTATGAATGTGCTATATACACACCACGAAGATACTTCCTAAATATAAGTGTCTACTCAATTAAGAGAACTGAGAAGGGAAATTCAACCTTTAGGCCAAAGTAGCCAAGTTGTAAAAATTCTCCCAATCGAACTGCATTGGACACATTTTCCAACTCTGCTACTTTTCCCTAAAGTTTGAGTACACTGATGATGGCTAGTTGCCAGTGACTCAGGATCTCTCTCTTTCCCTTGAGATTAAATATAGTTTTGAAAGCGCAACACATATCATCTTTATCTGTCGACTCATTTTTATTATTATTATTATTTAATAAATAACCCCCATTATGTTGCTTGTTAGGGGGTCTGCAGATGAATGCTACAAAAAGTGTGTATCTGAGTTGTACTTTGGGGCACAAAACACAGTGCTAATTCAGGCAGAATAAAATACAAAACATGAAAACATTTCAAGTAGCACGGGGTTAATCATATTTAAATGCTTCGCCTATAGTTAGAGGTCTGGTATAAAAAGCAGAATGAACGCTTCCAGCTCTATGTTGATACATCTCCTAAAATATATCTACAGAATGAAACCACATCCATCAAGGCGACCAAAGCCAGGAGAGACTTACATGCTTTCTTATTTAATAAACATAACTTATTACATTTAATCGTAGTTTTCCTTGAAAGCTGTAGTGTCTCATCTTTAATAGAACAGGCCACATGAAAACAAACTTTGATTCATCTGGTAGTGTTTAAACTGTACATTGTATAAGTGCTGGTGTAGGGAATCTCTCTTCTAAACAAAAGCAAATATAAACATTACATGATGACCAGTGCAGGTGAAAGCATGTGCAGTAAACATTTCATTCCCAAACGTCTAACTGTTCTCCTGTTTTTTTGGGTGTGTATGTGGAGGGGGCATGACAGTTCGCGGGGGGGGGGGGGGGGGGGGGGGATGCACCTTTGCACTGTGCATTCCAATGCTTTTTTGTTTGTTTGTTTGTACAAAAAGGTACATTTTTCATGCTGGAAGATCCAGGCCAATGGAGAAAGCCTGCAAAAATGTACATTTTCGAAACAATTAAACCACAAATACTGGAACAAATCAATGCATGTGTCAGTTTTAATATACTTTTTAATTGTCACCTTGTAAGAAATGAGTATTTACCAAAGTAATGTGCAGGTGAATAAAAATAATAATAATACAAATACTATTAAGAAGAGAGACCAGGAAAGGGAGCAATTAAAATAACGTTGACACTAAGAGGAAGTAGGGGAGGAAGAGAGCGTGAGAAATTCAGATTGTAAGAGAAACAAACGAAAGGGGGGGGGGGGGGGAGACACAAAAAAGAAAGAGCGTGGGAGCAGAGCAAGGGTTAAAAGCCCCAGTTCAGTTCCTGCTCTTTAAATGGCTGCAAATGCTGAGCAGATGTTGGGAGGCTGATCCCAGCCAGATCCATGCCTGCTCCTAAATAAAGTAAAGTATTCCTGAAATTCAGGGCCGAGCCCCCGCCAAGAACAACTCCAGATAAGATCCTGAGACACTGGGCTCCATCTGGTCTGTGTTATGGTAACACTCAGTGCAGCTGGCAGCCAGAGAAATGCTGGAGCTGGGACTCTCAAGAATGTGCATCTTGTAGCGAAATAACCTCCCAATTGAGGCAGCGCTGAAGAACAGGGCTTTATTGACTGGATCCGCCATGGAGCTAGAGAGTAGAGTCTTAGAGCCTTGTTGGCGGATAAAGCCAGAGAACAGAGCCAATTAATGCATTGTTACCTTGTGGAGCCAGGGATTAAAGGATAACTAAACTTTTATTATAATAATGATTTTTATAATGAGTTGCCCCACATCTGAGGATAAACTGGCATGTACTTCTCGCTGCCGTTTTCCCCTGGAGAGCAGGCGGCCTGGTCTGGTCGGCGACTGCCTCTCTCTGCTTGCACAGAGAGAGAGAGTCTCTCATTTTTTGCGTGGACCTTAACAGCTGCTAGCAGACAGACCCCCGCACAATACAAGCCCTGACCAGACTAGCGGGGCGAGCTCCTGCTGTCATTGGCTGTGCACGCGGTAACACAGCTGAGAGTAAACCTATGGGTATCTATAAAGATTCACGCTGGGTTTACTTAGGCGAAGCAAGGGTTAAAAAAAAAGTTGAATTGTCCTTTAATCCTTATACGCCCATTGTGATTCGAGCTCTAATATAGAGCAGGGGCAGGCATTTCCAGCATTATGGCTGGAAAAACATTATGGGAGATAGTGCCGGAGGTTGCCTTCCCCTGATGTAGAGTCTTATGGCGTTGCTATGTTATAGAGGTTTGCATTTTTTCTATAATATAGAACTGCAGAATAGAGCCTTATAGCCCCGTTACGTTATCATGCTGCAGAATAGAGCCTTATAACCCCGTTACGTTATCATGCTGCAGAATAGAGCCTTATAGCCCCGTTACGTTATCATGCTGTATAATAGAGCCTTATAACCCCGTTACGTTATCATGCTGCAGAATAGAGCCTTATAACCCCGTTACGTTATCATGCTGCAGAATAGAGCCTTATAACCCCGTTACGTTATCATGCTGCAGAATAGAGCCTTATAACCCCGTTACGTTATCATGCTGCAGAATAGAGCCTTATAACCCCGTTACGTTATCATGCTGCAGAATAGAGCCTTATAGCCCTGTTACGTTATCATGCTGCAGAATAGAGCCTTATAGCCCTGTTACGTTATCATGCTGCAGAATAGAGCCTTATAACCCCGTTACGTTATCATGCTGCAGAATAGAGCCTTATAACCCCGTTACGTTATCATGCTGCAGAATAGAGCCTTATAACCCCGTTACGTTATCATGCTGCAGAATAGAGCCTTATAACCCCGTTACGTTATCATGCTGCAGAATAGAGCCTTATAGCCCTGTTACGTTATCATGCTGCAGAATAGAGCCTTATAACCCCGTTACGTTATCATGCTGCAGAATAGAGCCTTATAGCCACGTTACGTTATCATGCTGCAGAATAGAGCCTTATAGCCCCGTTACGTTATCATGCTGCAGAATAGAGCCTTATAACCCCGTTACGTTATCATGCTGCAGAATAGAGCCTTATAACCCAGTTACGTTATCATGCTGCAGAATAGAGCCTTATAACCCCGTTACGTTATCATGCTGCAGAATAGAGCCTTATAACCCTGTTACGTTATCATGCTGCAGAATAGAGCCTTATAGCCCTGTTACGTTATCATGCTGCAGAATAGAGCCTTATAACCCTGTTACGTTATCATGCTGCAGAATAGAGCCTTATAACCCCGTTACGTTATCATGCTGCAGAATAGAGCCTTATAGCCCTGTTACGTTATCATGCTGCAGAATAGAGCCTTATAACCCCGTTACGTTATCATGCTGCAGAATAGAGCCTTATAACCCCGTTACGTTATCATGCTGCAGAATAGAGCCTTATAACCCCGTTACGTTATCATGCTGCAGAATAGAGCCTTATAACCCCGTTACGTTATCATGCTGCAGAATAGAGCCTTATAGCCCCGTTACGTTATCATGCTGCAGAATAGAGTCTTATAACCCCGTTACGTTATCATGCTGCAGAATAGAGCCTTATAACCCTGTTACGTTATCATGCTGCAGAATAGAGCCTTATAACCCTGTTACGTTATCATGCTGCAGAATAGAGCCTTATAACCCCGTTACGTTATCATGCTGCAGAATAGAGCCTTATAGCCCCGTTACGTTATCATGCTGCAGAATAGAGCCTTATAGCCCTGTTACGTTATCATGCTGCAGAATAGAGCCTTATAACCCCGTTACGTTATCATGCTGCAGAATAGAGCCTTATAGCCCTGTTACGTTATCATGCTGCAGAATAGAGCCTTATAGCCCCGTTACGTTATCATGCTGCAGAATAGAGCCTTATAACCCCGTTACGTTATCATGCTTCAGAATAGAGCCTTATAGCCCCGATACGTTATCATGCTGCAGAATAGAGCCTTATAGCCCCGTTACGTTATCATGCTGCAGAATAGAGCCTTATAACCCCGTTACGTTATCATGCTGTATAATAGAGCCTTATAGCCCCGTTACGTTATCATGCTGCAGAATAGAGCCTTATAGCCCCGTTACGTTATCATGCTGCAGAATAGAGCCTTATAGCCCCGTTACGTTATCATGCTGCATAATAGAGCCTTATAACCCTGTTACGTTATCATGCTGCAGAATAGAGCCTTATAGCCCTGTTACGTTATCATGCTGCAGAATAGAGCCTTATAACCCTGTTACGTTATCATGCTGCAGAATAGAGCCTTATAGCCCCGTTACGTTATCATGCTGCAGAATAGAGCCTTATAACCCTGTTACGTTATCATGCTGCAGAATAGAGCCTTATAGCCCGTTACGTTATCATGCTGTATAATAGAGCCTTATAGCCCCGTTACGTTATCATGCTGCAGAATAGAGCCTTATAGCCCCGTTACGTTATCATGCTGCAGAATAGAGCCTTATAACCCCGTTACGTTATCATGCTGCAAAATAGAGCCTTATAACCCTGTTACGTTATCATGCTGCAGAATAGAGCCTTATAGCCCTGTTATGTTATCATGCTGCAGAATAGAGCCTTATAGCCCCGTTACGTTATCATGCTGCAGAATAGAGCCTTATAACCCCGTTACGTTATCATGCTGCAGAATAGAGCCTTATAACCCCGTTACGTTATCATGCTGCAGAATAGAGCCTTATAACCCCGTTACGTTATCATGCTGCAGAATAGAGCCTTATAGCCCTGTTACGTTATCATGCTGCAGAATAGAGCCTTATAACCCCGTTACGTTATCATGCTGCAGAATAGAGTCTTATAGCCCCGTTACGTTATCATGCTGCAGAATAGAGCCTTATAACCCCGTTACGTTATCATGCTGCAGAATAGAGCCTTATAGCCCTGTTACGTTATCATGCTGCAGAATAGAGCCTTATAACCCCGTTACGTTATCATGCTGCAGAATAGAGCCTTATAACCCCGTTACGTTATCATGCTGCAGAATAGAGCCTTATAGCCCCGTTACGTTATCATGCTGTATATTAGAGCCTTATAGCCCTGTTACGTTATCATGCTGCAGAATAGAGCCTTATAGCCCTGTCACGTTATCATGCTGCAGAATAGAGCCTTATAGCCACGTTACGTTATCATGCTGCAGAATAGAGCCTTATAACCCAGTTACGTTATCATGCTGCAGAATAGAGCCTTATAACCCAGTTACGTTATCATGCTGCAGAATAGAGCCTTATAACCCCGTTACGTTATCATGCTGCAGAATAGAGCCTTATAACCCTGTTACGTTATCATGCTGCAGAATAGAGCCTTATAACCCCGTTACGTTATCATGCTGCAGAATAGAGCCTTATAACCCCGTTACGTTATCATGCTGCAGAATAGAGCCTTATAACCCAGTTACGTTATCATGCTGCAGAATAGAGCCTTATAGCCCCGTTACGTTATCATGCTGCAGAATAGAGCCTTATAGCCCCGTTACGTTATCATGCTGCAGAATAGAGCCTTATAACCCTGTTACGTTATCATGCTGCAGAATAGAGCCTTATAGCCCCGTTACGTTATCATGCTGCATAATAGAGCCTTATAGCCCTGTTACGTTATCATGCTGCAGAATAGAGCCTTATAACCCCGTTACATTATCATGCTGCAGAATAGAGCCTTATAGCCCCGTTACGTTATCATGCTGCATAATAGAGCCTTATAGCCCTGTTACGTTATCATGCTGCAGAATAGAGCCTTATAGCCCCGTTACGTTATCATGCTGCAGAATAGAGCCTTATAGCCCCGTTACGTTATCATGCTGCAGAATAGAGCCTTATAGCCCTGTTACGTTATCATGCTGCAGAATAGAGCCTTATAACCCCGTTACGTTATCATGCTGCCGAATAGAGCCTTATAGCCCCGTTACGTTATCATGCTGCAGAATAGAGCCTTATAACCCCGTTACATTATCATGCTGCAGAACAGAGTCTTATAACCCCGTTACGTTATCATGCTGCAGAATAGAGCCTTATAGCCCCGTTACGTTATCATGCTGCAGAATAGAGCCTTATAGCCCCGTTACGTTATCATGCTGCAGAATAGAGCCTTACATGCACAGTATAGTACAGGCTGCATAATATCGCTTTGCACAATTAGTTGTCTCCTTTGGTCTTGTCAGGTCCTTTGGGTCCTGTAACCCCGAACTCTCTTGTTCGCTTATCTACTACATATTTTGCCCCAAACTGTTTTTATTTATTTTTTTATTACCAATTGGAAATTTTTAATTATCTCCACATTTCCCCCGAACCATCCCATGATTTCGACAAGGATATAGTTTTCCATGGTCAACATTAGATAAAAGAAGCCAGACCTACATTTTCCCAAGCTGAGTAATTCAGTGTGTTTTGGGGGGGGGGAACTCAGTTCACCGTTGACTTCCAAAATTGTAAAGATCACAGGCAAGTTTTCTCTGTGAGTTGGCCTATATTTTTTTAGTAAATATGGAATGATTAAAAATCCCTTTTCACACTCTCTCTTGGCTGTATTGTGTGTTTATTATTATTATTAGTTTTTTTGTTTTGTTTGTTGTCTTTATGATTTTTTTTTTTAATCAGTTACTTCGTACCTCGTTTGTTTTATATTGTTGTGATTTATATATGGGAATCTGCATGGCGACGCGTGTATGTGCAGGTTTGTAATGATGCAGGGTATTTTTCCTGCGTGTGCGTTTTTTTCATTTTTTTTGCTTGTGCCGCTGTACGCTAAGCCTCGTCGCCCCAGCGCTTGTCACACACGCGCCTCACGTTTTTTGTTTATATAAACAGGTGAATTGTTTGATGCAACAATTAAAGCCATCTGCTATGCAAATGACTTCCAATTAACTCATCCTGTTTTAATTACCCTCGTAATTGAACACGGGGAGCACGCAGAAGATGACATCAAGTTCTTGGCTGGGAACAGGGCTTAGACCAAAACCAGTGGCCCGGAGTACTTTAAAAAAATAACTCATTCTATGCCACACTCCGGGAAAAAGGCCATGTGTTGGACTATAGGGTTTTATCATTGGCACAGTGCCAGTCTAACGGGTGATTGGCACAATTATCAAAACTATTTACCGCTGATTAGAAGGGAGTACACCCACCCCCAAGTCCTAAAATTGGGTTAAGAGCACATTGCCAGGTTCCTGACGGCATATGGTCAATAGCTGGGGTGACTTTATTGTTCTTGTAATTAGATTGCCATAAGGTCCCTTTAATCACGGAGGGCAGCAGGTGTGGCCCCTCATTATACATATTTCACAAGCACCAGTGACATTGCTGAAACCAAACCCTGAATTAAGGATGGCACAATGCTGGGGAGACCCCCCCCCCCCCCCTACGTACATGAACCCAGAAACAAATGCCTAGCTTGGGGGTGTGATTAACCATTTTACTCCATACTTGTGACTTGAACTGTTAATTTGCAGAGTAATTAAATATCTCAGTAGGTGCGAGCAGCGGATTGGCCTCCGTGAGCATTTAAAAGTAAACGAAAGGCGTACAAGTACAGGTTTACAACACGGGGTGGGGGGGGACACGTTGCCTTTATTACACTTTATTTCCCAGCTGCCTCTCTGTTTGCACAAGAACAGAAGGGCTGAGAGCGCTACATATTAGAGAGGGCACCGTGCCACCTGCGCATGTAGAACAGGCACGGCGAGGGGTGGGATGTAAATATAGGCAAAGTCTGGTACTCCAGTGTTGGTAATGTGCCAGAGGTTAGATAGTGTGCCGGATGTATTAATGGGATTTTTAAGGAGATTCGCTAAGAAATGACACACTTCTGATTAATGCATAGAAATAAATCAGAAATTGAAGTAGCGGATCACACTGCTAGGACTGATATGGCTGAATCAGGACATTTGGCACCTATTATATTCCACAGCGCTAAACACAGCATAGAAAGGGTAATGCAAGGAGCACAAACCCGTACAGGAGTTTCAGAAAGCCTGCCTGCCCACCAAACTGATTGGGCCTGTGATATTCATGAAAGAGGGAATTGACAAGGGAATTTCAAACTGAAGGTCAAAGTAAAAAAAAGCTTGGTTTTTTTTCCAACTCTGCTACTTTGGCTATAAGTTTGAAATTATCTTGTCCTGTCTCTTGTTGGTTAGCTAAACATCATGGGAACACCAGAGTTAGACTTCCAGGGTGTGAGTCGCCTGCACTCAGTTATATCCAAAACCTGTAATGGGCTGTATAAGTCAGTGTGGACATATTCACAATAAATACAATAAAATACAAAATGGCTGGGAATTCGCAATGGAAAATGCATTCAGCTTAATGGGTGTGGGGCAGAGCGCATTTAGCGCACTATCTGTCTGTTAGGGAGGGGGAGGATGCCAGTGTACAGTAATCCCAGGACATCAACAGGGGCGATGGAACTGTTCTAATAAATCCAGGACAGTTGGCAACTATGTTATCAATTATCAGCAAAAAGTAATAAACAAAAACTAAGGACTTAGTAAAATTCTGCCTCCCGTCCCAAGTTTAGAAGAGTCTTGTGAAGCAGCTGAGATGGGGTTGGGGTTTCCAGGCCCATTGGTTGGGGGAGCAGGTGATCCAGAGATCTCTATTCCCTACTGCCATTCTGCATATGTTGGTAAAGACTGCAGGTGTTTGGATATGACATCATATCACCGCGTTCTCTTGCCCCAGAACGAATCCGGGGAAATCGCTTCCCAGAAGGGAGCAATGTCAGGTAAAAAAAGGTGCATTGCCCAAATACAACGATTTAAATATTTCTCCGTAGCTGAGTTTAAAAAAACAGGCAACTGAATGGTTGAACAGCATCACAGCGTTAGCAGTGCAGCTGTGCTTTAAAGGTTGAATGATATAATGGGCAGACAGAAGAATCTTGTACTTAAAGAGCCCATTCTGATACGGAAGCCCCAACTCATTTCACATTACAGCAGGGGAACCAATCCTGGGAACCAATCAGCTCAAATTCTATCTGTAACCTTGAAATTCCTTGATGCTAGAGAAGCCAGTCCTGGGAAATGATCACCTAATTAAAGTTAAAGAGTCTGTATCACCTAAACATTGTTTTTACTGTGAATGTAAAAAATAAAAAAAAAATATTGGAACTGACCTATACGTCGTGTTGGCAAAATTGCAAGTAAACGCCTGAATTAGGAGACAAATGTGTTGTCAATGTGCCTGTGGAGTCTCCTGCTTGTGACATCACATGTGGCTTAGTAACTAAATTACACATTTCCCATAAAAAAACAGTTAATTTGCATATCGATCATACAGATGATGTCATAAGCGGGAGACTCCGCACACACATTTGAAACTTTTTTTTTCTCTTTTGCTAACACAATGTAAAGATCATTTACAATCATTTTTTTTTATTCTCTACGTTCACAGTAAAAGGGTGATTCTGTCCCTTTTCAGCATTTAAACCAGAAGTTGTGGGAATTTAGTGTCCTCTTACGTAATAGCACAGCAGATAATGGCGTGCGTTCAATAAACTGTAAACTGACCACAGAGTTGCACAGTGTACACCCCATGTCTCCGAGATCCATGATGACCCCAGCTATCCAAATATAGCCAGGGCCCTTCCAGTCCGGGACCATCCTACCCGCTGTCACTGATTCCTGCTCCGATGCCCCAACTCTTTGGGACACCTCCTGGCCAATTGTTGGGAGCAAGTTTTGCAACATAGCCGAGTATGCATGGTTGGTTGCCACCTGCCGCTCAGGGCAACAGTGCATCCCACCTTCCTCTGAGGCCGCCCCCTATTTCCATATTCCCACTGCAGGTATAAAAGTTGGGTGTATGGAGTTTTTTTTCCCAGATTCATTTTTGGGGGGGATGTGGTAGGGCCACACATACAATGTTTGTTGAACAAACCTCCACTCCCCCCCCCCCAAAAAAAACATGTTTTTAAAAAAGATTTCCAGTTACACTTTGCTATTGCAAACCAGCCACGCTGTCTCACAGGTGCCTGACTATACAGAGTGTGTGCACAGGTGGCGTCACTAGTGGAAGTGCTATAGGTGTGTAAATATACTGGACTTACTTCGTGTGCATACAGGGTAACACACAGTGCTCTGCTGTCTGGGGCTTAGATAACGTCCTTAGTAAAGGATGTTTGAGCCTTGATACGACCTGCTGCTGTTTTCATGTGTGTGTGTTACATGGCTGAGTGCCTTCACCCTGCTTTGCACTGTGTTTATCAAGTCCAGAAGCTCTATCTTTTGTTTACCCTGACTGCTGACTGACACACAGCTACATCTGTAGAGCCCCAGTTAAAGGCCCTTAAACCCCGGCCCTGCCACAGAGCATGATCAAACAGGCTTCCGCCGTTGAGACTACTCCCCTATCAAAGAAACCAAACCATGCAGGCCTTTAACATGTTGACTGTCACATGTGCAAAAAGTCACCAGGGGGGTCCGTCAAACCAAGAAAAGCTGAAAAGGGACCCTGTCACCTAAAGATTGTTTGCGCTATGAATGGAGGGAATAAAAAACATGATCAAACATTAAGTTGGCAGAATCAAGAGCAAATGCAAAGATAAAGAAAAAAAAAATGTTTTTAAATGTGTCTGTCGTGTCTGCTGCTTATGACATCACATGTGGCTTGTTATGCAAATGAGCACATTTTTAAAGGGAAATGTGTAATTTACAAATAAAGCCACACCGTGATGTCATAGACAGGGGACACCGCAGACCCATCTAAAACACATTGTTCTCTTTCTTCATGCATTTGTTTGCAATTCTCCTAACACAAGGGGTAAAGAATTTGTGCTCATTTCTTAAGCTCTACAATCACCGTATAAAGAAGGTTTAAACATATAAAAAGACACATTGTTACCAGCACCCTGGACGGATTAGGATATATTAACTTTACGAGCCATTGGAAACGCATTACATGCCCCCTGCCAGCCTAGTTATTATCTACAAGAATTAGCGACAGAGAAAGCTGACGTGTAAAAGACAATACACAATGCATAATACAAATGACAGTAACCCTAACACCACGTCTGCCCTACTATCAAGTACTGATCCTGTACTTTTAACTTTATAACCGCACTCTACGCATATCAATATAACATCTCCATATGGGATAGTGCCAGAGCTTTGTCATCAATTGATATTTTTTGGCAATTCTGATAAACGGAATATATTTGCTCTATTCTGTCACTTAGACATTGTTCTTACAGTGCAGAATAATAATAAAAAAAAAACATTCAAAATTATCCGTACACTGTCTTAGCAGAACTGCAAACAAATGCCGAAATTAGGAGAATAACATGTTTTAAATGTGTCTGTGGAGTCTCCTGACATCACCTGTGGCGTCATATGCAAATGAACTGCTTTTCAAAGGGTAATGTGTAATTTGCATATCAAGGCACAGGTGATGTCATAAGCAGGAGACTCCACATTTTTCTCCTAATTTAGACATTTGCTGGCAGTTCTGCTAACACCATGTATAGATCATTTCGGATAATTTTTTTAAATTCTCTACATTAACAGAAAATACCAAATTTAGGTGATACATTGCCTTTAATTTTAGGAGTCCAACTGCGGCCCCTTCAGCTGCTGTTGAACTACAAGTCCCATTAGTCTTCCACATTCCCTTTACTGTTTTTAAGAATGGCAGGGAAGTATGGTAATTGTAGTCCAGAAACTGCTGGAGGGCCGCAGTTGGATACCTGAGCTTTTAAGACGTTACCATCCGTGTAACACTAGATACCGGCCTTCTTCAATTTACAGACCGTATTCCATAATATCAATTGCCTATTACACAACTGTACATAAAAATTAAACCAGCAATTAGTTCTGGTAACATCTCCTGAAAGGTTCGATGCCTTGAATAACTCAATATCCTCTACATCTCCTAGCTCATATCATAACTACCCCACAGAGAAAGGTACATACCCAAAGCACATTCCAGAGGTATGTACATTCCTGCCAGTGTCCAATGCATCCCTGGTTCGATAAAAAGTGGCAGGGTTCCTAAGACCTATGAAGGAGAATTTCTAAATCCCAGATATTTGCGGTATTCTTAAAATCCCCTGCATAATAGGGGGGACGACAACAACAGGGGTATAGGAGCTTTCCTGATTCTCTAGGGAGAATGGGGAGCACCAAATATTTTAACAGCCCCCCCTCCTGTTCTGCAGCTTAGGGGGGGGGGGGAGTGAGCAACCCACTGCATCAATCAGGCAATGAGAGGTCTTCAAATGAGGGAAACGCTGGATGAGGGGCTTGAACCTCTGGTTACATGTACTCTATGGAATGCGTTGTGATGGGTCTAGGATGTTTAATTTCGGCGATTTAATGCTACATCACAGGAAATCCTGCTTGTTAGGGTATCGAATAAATGAAAGGGGGCTTTCACTGCAAATATCAGTATAGATTTGAGAATATAATGGTAAATGCAACCCAAGTTTGACCTATGTATGTTGCACTTTACACAGGGCAAGATCTGGAAAGCCAGGTTAATGGAGAGCCCAGTGGCCAATGGACTACTACCAGGTGGGGGATTAACCCCTTGCTACCACTGGTAGTAGGACATAGAGAAATCAAGAAAAATACATGTTAGTCACATGCCAGTCTACAGACATGGCATTTCTTTTTTACCCGTCAAAGTGCCCAATTTTCAGTAAATGTTAAATTAATGGGAATAATTTCAAAGTATCTTCCCATTGATGACATGCCTGCTAGAATTACCTCTATATAATGAGACCCCTTGCACCTTTCAGACTCCCCCATGTTTTTTGGCAGTGCCCTGCTCACCTCTTTGGTCATATTTGCCCAATATGTATCCCCCCCCCCCCCCCCCTATTATTTGGATGTTCTGTTAACCCCATTGTACAGCGCTACGGAATATGGTGGTTGCCTTATAATTCTAATAAGAATTTCTTAAAGTGCCACTCCCTCCTCTCTACTGTGCTGCTTGTAATCCCATCACTCCCAAGCAGTCAGGTGTCTGAACCACTCCTCATGCCAATGACAGGCTCTGTAACAGTCAGCGTGTGGGCTCTAAGAAGATTACATGATGTATTGTTAGAGTACAAAGCTTATTGTGTATAAAGAAATACCAGGGGGGAGACTGAAAAAATGTCACCCTCGGAGATCTTATTGGAGATATCGTCTTCCAGACAGACACGCTATAAATTAGATTGTAAGCTCTGCGCACAAAAGTCGACGGTCACCCCTGTGGTACACGGCTCTTGTCTCTCTACAAAGATAAATGACAGTGGGAATTAGCACAGGACTAGATAGAATATCTGTTTTTCCTTATTTCTTTTCTCATCTGAAAGAATTTAAATTTGCCAGTGATTCACCCCACAGATGAGATTGCATATTGTATTATTTATTTACTTGTGCATTTGTTTGTCTGTGGTTATTTGGTTCAACTTTAGAACATTTGGAATTTTAATATCTAGAGCGGTGAAAAAAACAACTTCTTTTTTTATTTTCTCAAATAATCTGATGTATAAACTACTTCTATGTTTGATATTTTAACACTGCCAAATTTGCTGCCACTGGATAAAACCCCATTTTAATGTTTATATATATATATATATATATATATATATATATATATATATATATATATATATATATATATATATATATATATATATATATATATATATATATATATATATACCACAATGAAATACCAGTATTTTGGAAATTCAGAAAACAGTAATTTTCACAGTACCCAGACAAAATAATAACAATACCAGACTAACTTATCAGATCTTTTTTTTTTTTGCAGAAGTGAAACACATTTGTGTCCTTCAAACTGTCACTTGTGACAGTGACATGCCTGGCAAGCTTAAAGCTAAAAAAGAAAAAGATGGGGGGTGTTGGATGGTTCGGGGGACTTTGAAACTATTCAGTGCCCATACAGTGTGTATAAAACGTGCAGGAGATTTATATATTAACCTGTGCAGACACACTAAAAAAAGACTCATCACAATCGTGGAATTAAAGTGTAAGCTCTATGGGGGAAGAATAAGTACGTGAGTACAGCTTTAACTGTCAGTGCAAATGCCTTGTCCCAAAAAGAAATATGTATTTGTGTTTTAGCATTATATATACATGCATTTTGTGTATGCATATAAATATGTGAGTGTGTGTGTGTATGTATATATGTATATAATGTGTGTGTGTGTGTTTATATATAATGTTATGACAATACAAATATAGAACATGTGCATCTAGCAGAAGAGCCTACTCGCCCGTAGAGCTTGCAGTCTAAAAGCAATATTCTAAAAAAATGCAATTTCTATATAACTATAGCTGGGTGCAGCCGTGTCACCTTGCACCCGGGTCACTCCTGGTACTTACCTTCTGAGTGGGGTTTCAGACAGTAGTGGAGCTTCAGTGATCAGATCCCACTGCTGCTAGTCACATCCTGGGGGTCCCCGAATGTCCCCCAAACCAGCCTCTTCTTTCCGCTGCGATCCTGCTAATAATCTGGAGAGAGGTCCCCAGCTGTCACCTTGTCACCAAACCTATGCTGCTGCCCCCACCCCCCTCAGCTGCCCCTCTCTCCCCCCCCTCCCCTGTGTCACATCACTGGACACTTTGCTGTTTGGATGCTGAGCTGCTGGTCTTGGGGTAAAAAGTATCCTTGGTGCAGCCTTAGATCCAGAGAAGAGTCCAGTGGCAATGTCCTGGGGGATAGATTTGTAGGGTCCTGTTAGTTTTTTTTTGGGTATCCAAGAGCTCGCTCCCCAGCTACCTCCGCCTCAGTTGGCTCCCAACCTCACACTACTGCTGGCGATCGGCTTGCCTCTCACTTCAGAGTGCTAGCGCCTGCATTACCCGGAGCGTCCTGTAGGGGGAGCTGAGCACCTGTGCCTGTCTCATTAACTCATTCCTCTCTTAATCTCCCAAATACTTTTTTTGGGGGCCATGCGATGGCCAATAAATGCCAGGATCTAAACAGTTTTGTTTTTGTTGATAAATATTTTGGCTCAGTGTCTTTTAACCCTAAACTAACTGCTCTGGACTTAGATTACAAATAAATAAAACTAAGCCACACAATAATTATTATATTTAGGAAGCATCCTTACCATCCATTTTTTTTCCCCAATCTTATTTACAAATCTCCCACTTATACTGCAGCTCCCTCACCAAGCAGGGCTATTTCTATTTGTGACCAGCAAAGAGGTTCTGCAGCAGCCTGTCTCATGGTGTCAGGCTAGTCAATGCACCTATAGCTCTGAAAGGTCACACAGCAGAAACGATAGAGGCCTGTGTATTATTTGAATCAAGTTTACCACCTTTTTTTTTTTATATGACTGGGTAGCCTGTCAAAATATTAATATGACGGATTGAGTGTGATCATTTTTTAATTTTTTTTTTTTTTTTTACCTCTCTGTGGTAACCTGAAATGAAGGCTGGCTGAGCATCATGGGAGTTTGCGTCGACGGCCGCCAAAGAGATTATTTATTAACAAAGTATCTTACCTGGAAGGATACATTGAGATTTCTCTAGTTTTCAGGTATGTCCTGGGCCAACAAACATTGCATTGTTACAAAATAATATTAATACCAAATTAATAGTCTCTCCGTTAACCCGTCAATTCTTTAAATAAGTGCTTTCGCGTAAATTCTGTACACCTCTTCCCCCCCCCCCCCCCCCACACATTGTTCTACACTAAAGCGCGTGCGCGGTGCAGATACGGCAATGTCAAACAATGTCTGTCCCCCCGGTGTCACTCTGTCCCGGACGTTTCCCTGTCACCGCGGCCTGTCAGCCTTTTTCGCTATCTGCCACCGCCTCTCCGAGCTTCCAATTACAGGCACTCGAAAGACACAAAGATCCCTCTGTTAGGGAGACGGATGGTTTCAGCACTCAGATCTGTCACATGCCAAAAGGCAGGCACTTGCTCTGCCTCCTAATTAACAGATTGCCGTGTCTTGCAGGCAGCAGAAGAGTTAACCTTTCTGACATGGGTCCTCTGCCAGGGAAGTTATTAATGGGGCCCCTGGGATTTAAACCACCCAGCACTTTTTTTTTCTACTTTCACTGCAAGTATGCGTGTAAATATATATATATTTATATGAGACCTATCTCTAAGAGGCCCGAGGCATCCCAACTGCAACCCTCTTTCTGCTGATAACTATAAATCCCACAATCCCCCAACAGCTTTCAGGAGTACCAGAGAATTATGCTAGATGTAGTCTACCAACAGCTGGAGTGCCGTGGTTGATCCAGCAGTGTTGGCACAACCATATAGGTCGCTTAGCACCCCCCATTTGCTTAATAGGCCCCCGCATGGAGTGATGTACACAGTTGCCACCAACTGATTATTTTTCCCCAAAACACCTTTTGTTCAGGACGCAATCAGGATATTCCTGCTTGAGCAAAGGTGATTTTAATTACATTTAAGCAGGGATTTTTGCAGCCACTGAGGCCAGATAGGGTTGCCACCTGGCCAGTATTTTACCGGCATGCCCGTAAATAATTGGCTTAACCCCAATGTTAGGTCTATGGAGATAGTAGCATGGCCAGTACTTTTTTGAAGAAAAGGTGGCAACTCGAGACCTAGAGAGCCCAACATCTCTGGCCAAAATATATCATTTAAATGAAAACCTTTACCCTTGTGAGTTTTTAGTGTTCAGTGCCGTTCACACCCCTGTCCTCTGTCTGCCTCTCTCGCCTGCACCTGCCCTAACAATGGCTGTTGGTTACAGAAGCCGCGGCAGGATCATTGTTGGATTTTGCAGGCTGAGTGTAAGTGTGGGGCGGCAGATAAGGAGAATCTGGCAGGTTGTACTGCTGATAAGGAACTGTTTGCTTCCCCCGCGGAAGAGATCTGTACATAGTACAAACAAAAAACAATCCTGTACTATCCCCCATCCCTCTCTCCACAAACCGCCTCTGTCTCCACCACCGTCGCACTGTACCAACTTCTGTAATATCTTCCTTCCACTCTAAAGTGGGCAGGATCCCAAATTCCGTTATCAACAATGCTCTCTCTCAAGGTGGGTTTCAAAGGTTTGTTAGGAGGGAGTTGGGGGGTGGGGGGGTAACCCATGCCGCAAACCATTGCAATAAACACCCATCTGCTCCTAATCTGTATTAATGCCTAGAATTTCTGTTGGCATATTTGAGACAGATAGACATTTTGAGAGTTCAACACATGTCTTTTAAAGTATTGAAGGAGCTTACTATGGATCTGCACTGGTCCTGTGGCCTACCCTGACTCGTGCACCTATATATTACTCCTGGCGAATATCCCAAAGTTCTAAGGGTGGAGTTGGCTGCCATGGAAACCAACGGAATGTTCCTGCTGAATATCAGAATTCTCTCCATCAACAGGACCACTTGTCCCAGTCTTTGGCTTTCAATCTTCGTTCTTGTCTCCCCTGTTCCCTGACGTGACCATTCACATTCCTGGTATGCCTTATACCTAATTCTAATTCACCATGTCTTCCTCTCCCATTCCTACCCCGCCCCTCCGTAGCATTGATTTTCATTCTCTCCAATTCCTGCTTCAGAAAGTCATTTACTACTTCCAGACTCTCCCTATTGATGTGGTTATCTCGTTCGCTCATCCTCTCTCATTGTCTTGTCGAGGTTCTTTCTTTCTCTAATTGTCTCACACTTTTTTATTCACCCGTACGCTATTCTCACATCTCTCAATAAATTGTATTTTATAGCCCAACGTATACAACCACACAGTCTTTTTGATTAATTGGACCAAAATCATGGATCTCTCCCAATCTAAAGAATTCAAGACATTGGCTAACAAGTGGTGACCTCATCAGATGTCCATGGTTCATTCCCTCCGTGGATTATAACCCCATGTTCTATCTCATTCATTCACTAGTTCTCTGTCTCATTCTTTAACGCGTTCTTTCTCCACAGACCACTTGGTCCGAATCCTCTGATCTCACAAAAACCTGTCTCTCTCAGTTTCCTTCTCTCAATATAAGCCCCTTGTTTAGTCTCTTTCCTTCACCAGCTCTCCTAACCGTACAGGTTCTAGATTTCATTCCATAGTTCTGGCTCTTCTAGATTTATTCTCTTCTTCATTACAAAATGTTCTGTCTTACATCTTTACCAGTTTCCTCCACCCCACAAATCCACTAGGTTCTAGATTGTATTTCATCAATACAGGCACTTAGTGATATCTTAAGCCTTTGTTCTCTCCCTAATTCTCTCCCTGGTTCTCTCGTTCTAGAAGATCCACCAGGTTCCTCACTTCTATCTTTTGTACTTTTTTGTTCTGTCTCTTATTCCACATATTTTTTGGCATCTTTACCAGTTTTTCCTCAACCTAACAGAACCAGTAGATTGTAGATCTGGTTTGATCTGCTAACTCACATGTTCTGTCTCATTCCTTCAGCATCTTCTTTATCATCAGTCTTCTAGGTTCTGGCTCTCATGATTTTATTCTATCACTGATTTCCTATCTTGGTTTTTTCCAGTTTCCCCAACCTAATAATCACCATAGATACTAGATATGACTCCTTTAATAATTCTGTTCCTTGTGAAGTCCCTTTTTGTTCTAGATCTTCCTTCGCCCTACTCTTCTAGTTCTTTCTAATAGCCTTCGCTCGACCTCCCTTCGTCTCTATCGATAATCAGATATTTATTTCTCCAGCTCCTATTTGCCTGTCTCATCCCATGGGTTCTCCTCTCTCTTCTCCTCCTAGAGACTTGAGGTTCTTATTTAAAACTCCTTTCCCCTTCTTTCCCTTACAGATTTTAACCACTCTATAAATTTCTCGCTAGCTCTCATTCTCTATCTCTGACCAGCCAGTTCTCCATCTCCCTCATTCTCTCGCACCGTTTGCCCCCCCCCCTCCCATTCCTCTCCTCCCTTCTGTATCTCCGCTCACTGTGCAGAAGGCTTTCTCTGTGAATGCAGAGGGCAGATAAGCAGCTCAGTATGAGAGCAGGGAAGTCTCAGCCGGGTGTTAGCGGATATCACACACTGCAGATGGGTCTGAGTGAGCCACATCTGGCTAAAGCCTCCCCTCCTCCCTCAGCCGCCTCTATAAACATCTCACCTCACCCCCCCCCCCCCCCCCCATTCTCTCTTCCCTCAGTTCTCTGTTCTGTTATTGTCGTTCCTTGTCATTCTTTCTCAGGCCATTTTTACATTGCGTAAAACTTGCTGCATTGTTAACTGTGAGTTATCCCTGCGCCTTCAGCGAACCCGAAAATAAGGCACCCTCACTCTCCAACTGTCTGTTTAGTTTTAATGTAGCCAATCCAAAATTGTCTGCTTTCCAAAGAAATTCACCAGCTGCCGAGATGGAACCAAGGAAAACATAGCCATGGACCAAATTGTTTTTTGCGATCCCGTTTTTGAGAGTAATCGTAAAGACTTCTCCCCCAGTGTATCGAACGCCTCTATACCATGATCTACCAAACTGCCGTGGGTGGTATAGTGTTGCCCCCAGTGTTTTATTATATGGTAGGTCCCGGCAAAAATGTCTTTGGGCAACACCGCTTTAATCCATGCACTAATAAATACACTCCCCAATAGACACACTTTCCCAAAAAGCCCCTGACACACACACTGGACCATGATGTCACCACACAAGAAGGGTGATGCCGGACAGGTAGCTCAGCAGGGATGATGCTGGATGTGAACTTTGGGTGATACTAGATGGGTACCTTAGTCAGGGTGGTGATGAATGCCTCATAAGGGTGAGCCTTAATGGTACCTCAACGAGGGTGATGCTGGTGGCTACGTATGGATGTTGCAGGAGTTGTGTACAGACTAAAGGATGAAATAAGCACTGTTTTTGAACTCTTGAAGCTTTCAGGAAGCACTGTGGCGTCAGTGGAATGCAGATTCAGAAAGATTTTCGGTGTTTGTAGGCGGGATTAATTTACCATGATAGGATGAGATAGTCAAGGGTCTCGTTTCCTCCTCGTTAAAAATATACAGAATGATCTATACATTGTGTTAGTAGAATTGCAAGCAAATGCATAGATTAAGAAAAAAACGTGTCTGACGTCATCTGTGACTTCATATGCAAATGCACGACTCCCAGAGCACAGTGCTGGATTTGAGGCTCTGTCCCACGTTTTGTGACAGAGGTAGATTTCGGCTGGAGGAGTTTGGGACTGAACATGAGAGGTAGTGCTGACACTTGACCTCACCGGGGAAGAATTTGGGAGATATACGAATAAACTACACTCAAAGCAGATGTGTCATTTACATATTAAAACACAGGTGAGGTCATAAACAGGAGACGCCACAGACAGATTTAAGCTGTTTGTGACCAGTCTGTTTTGGAAATGTACCCTTTTGGGGGCTATTCACTGAAAGGTAAGGTGAGATGAACATTCCATCGAACCAATTTAGCTATACATTGTGCAGGGACAATTGTTTCTGCTCAATTTATATAGCTATACTGGTGAAACGAATCTCACCTCAACTCACCTGCAACTCACCTTTTAGTGAATAAATCCCTTTGTGACAATGACTGTTTTAACACTTCTGCAGTGTTTGTGTTTAGCTGTAATTTCCCTCCCTACATCCCTAATGTACTGTAACCACACAAATTATAAACAGTTTGTTTTGGGGGGGGGGGGGGGTTCGAGATAAAAAGAGCTTTATTTAGATGCCATTATTCTGATCGTGTGATAAAACTTAAAAATAATAATATATAATGGAAAATAAAAAATGTCTCTTTACTTCAAAAAAAACTTCTGTACCTCTCCAAACGCTAATAAAAGAAACCCTGCTAAATACATTGTAATATATGTTCTGAGTTTAGAAATATCCCATGTTTTTAACTCTCTTTGTTTCTTTGTGTGCCCTTTATGCCATACCCAAACCTGCCCCGAGAGTTGTAAATGGGTGTACGTTTGCCCATCCTGTAGCGGAGTCCTGAATAGACCTAGGATGTCCTTGTTATTCATAGCCATTTCAAGAGCCCCAAAGTCATATTTAGACAGCAAGTCCATTCCTGGAGGTACCACCTGCCATCTGTCCAGTGCCGGACTCTGCCCATACAGCATATATGTGCCAGGCAAACCCAGCTACGTCGACCAGCTGTCTGGCCCCAGCTCTGCAAATCCGTGTCAACAGCTCCGTGTGTGTGTGTGCACAGCCCAGTGTGTCAATATACACAGCTTAAAGCACGTGCTGGCCTGGCTTCCTTCCAGCTATCATGTCTGCTCTAGTAGGGTTAAACGAGTACCACAGTGGAGCAACACTGCAGAATCTATGACCCAGGGGGAATCTCAGTACGGCCAGGTGACATTCCAATCCTTGTTTTTAAAGAATTTAAAGGAACATTAACGTCCTGATCTCAGATGATTGTAGGCTATGGTCTTATACTCAGGACCTTGCCTTCAGGTTGTCTATCCCGATTCGGTGCCAATCATAGCTTTAAGACACAGGATAGTTGTATATTCATGATATTCAGGAGGATATTCCACAAGTGCAAACCTGTTTTCCATGCATAGGAAATCATTACACCGTGTACCTCGTGGTACACAGGCAGGACATAACTACTATCGTGGTTGCCTGGTCCACACCTTATACTTTGGAAGTTCTTGGCTGTGAGACTTTCATCTCTTGCCTGTGGCCGTTGACCTCTTGGCTGACCTTCAGAATGGTTACACGTTCCACCATCCTCTCGGTCCAGACGTTGCCCTGAGCTTGATTCTATTGCTCCTCTCAGTACAGTGTTTCGTACCGAAGATACTCTGGTATCTCTAGTGCTTACAGCGTGAAATGCGTTGGGTGTTTCACCTGTTTGTCTCCTACTATATGATTGTTGTGTTTCTGCATATGAGCCAATCCGAGCCAATAACTATATCACAAGAATCTACTGGATCGCTGAGCATTCGTTTTTTTGTCTCCACTTGGCGTCTCTACGGGACATCTTGTCCCATGCATCATGTAATCATCGATCTGTGTTTTATTTTTTATTAGTATAAGCCCTAAGGCCAGTGGTGTTTTCCAACCTGTTTGCTTTTGCACTACAAATCCCATCATCCACTTAAAATGTCATGAGACTCATGTCAATAATGAATTTTCCATGAACGATCTGTTGACTCCTTTAATTTGCATAGGTCTTGGTGAAAGCCTACTGTGGTGCATTGTCTAGCTGTGTGATTGATGGGAGTTGTTATACAGTGACAAATAGGTGCTAGGTACCTCACTCCCCTTTACCTATCTAGGCATAAAGCCAGGGCTATGTCATCTATTCAGTTCATTTACTTGGCACGCACAGATGATGATCTATATTATTTTTGTGTGTGCTTGTTTGCATCTCCTACACTAGTAAGGGCTCCACCTTGCTGAACCCACATTTTGGATGCCCAAACCGCAACAGCACCACTCCCCTGCACTGGCATATCACAACAGATGCTCTGCTGTACGGTGCTTTTAACCCCTTGCATTCCCAAGGAGTGGCATATCATCCATCTCCCCACCTGTTCAAATCAAGAGCTTCCTGTACTACTAGCACTGCCCACCTCAATATCACAACTAAAATTCATGCGGGGGTAAGGGGGGGGGGCGGGGTTAAAGGAGACATTGCACATAATGCACAGCCATCCGAAAAAAGGTCCTGCTCCAGTGCATCTGAGAGACTTAACCTCACCCTTGTGGTTACAGGCTGTCACATGTTCACATAGCACACGCAGCTGGGAACTTGTCGCTCACAGGTGTTCCACTTACACATCCCATGTACCAAAACTTCCCTTCTGGCCACAAAAACACATGTATCACATGTGGCTCTCATTTATTTGTGTATGCACACGTGTGTTTACCTGATTCCACTTGTTTGCATCTGCAAAAAAATCATCTGCATTCTGAAACAGGCCAATTAAAGGATACCTGTGTCTGCATTCCGTCTGCGTGCTACACATACCTGCTGCACGCATGGATCTGTGTCATTTTATAACATGGGTGTCATTTTGTAAGATGACCTTAAAGTGCACACACCATGCACGAATTACATTGTGAGAACAATACATTGTGCATGCCGGATATCGATTAAGTAAGATAACAGAAGCTGCAATCTTCAACATTGAATAACTTTCCATCTATAGATTGTCAGATCGAAACATCATTTATTGCTGTGCATTGGGTTAAATGCGATCTTGCAGTGCCCCATGGCGCATATACACGGCACATTTTGAAGGATCACTCGCTAAGCATTGTGGTAGCATAGGAAGGCTCGCTTACTGTAATGCAGGAAGGAATAACATGTCATTTATAATCTAGGAGTCCAAATGTTGAGCGTAATACTGTTGGGCTGAGTCGCTAAAATGCAAATTAGTCTCAAAGTGGTCAAGTTGGGAGGTTGAATTTGGCTCAAATTTGAATCTGACCTCCCAGTTCGATAACCTTGAGCTATTCACTACTCGGCATACAACTCTACCCCCATTGGATAGCCCATGTCAGAGCCAAATTCGAAACTCCCTATCGCGAATCCCATAGAAAGCATGGGAAATTGCTATTCAGTAAAATTTGGGAGAAATCGAGTCAGGGGGTTGAATTTGACTTCTTTGAACTTGCCTATTCTGAGGTTGGCGAGCCCCATTATTTACCAAGGGGTAATATTGTCAGTAGTGAGTTTGACCCTCTCAAATGCACAAGTTTCGAAGCATCCCCCACTGAAAATAATGGAAGGTGAAATTGATAAAAGTGATTTTACAGATGTAGTCACATTCGTTGTACAAGTGCGGAGGTCAAATTTGACCACCACTTTTTGAACTCACAAAAATGGTTTGTGAAGGTCATTTTGCGATGTCGAAAAAGATGTGTATGATGGAAGGGACAATCTGTCCGACCTCGGAGTTCTAGATTAGTACTAATCTCGATCTCCAAACTCAGATATTCCCACGAAATAGAAACCTGTTACAATATTGGCACCCAAAGTATAGATTCTAAGCGTCCAACTGCGGCCCTGCAAAAACATGGTTATTTAAGTGGGGGTTTTTTTTGCTAAGATTTCTTGGTAATGGGTAAGTCAATAAAATAACCATTTTGATTTCCATTGTTGTGAAACAGACTTTCCTTATCTCCAGCACCCAAGTCTCTATTAAGGTTTACATGATATTTGCATGTAAGTAGGCCTGCTGGGTGTAATTATTACTCTACCAGGGGCAACGGATCGGGGAGTGTGTGTATTCCCATTCCTGATGCTCATGCCCACACTGCCAGGTTTTCTTACTTGATCATCCGTTGACTTACTTACGTATATAGTCAAGGGAGAAAAGGGTCTCTTTCGCGATATTCTACGGCCATGATAAAGCTACGAAGAATCGAAACGCAAACCATAGTTTGCTCCATGTAACAATGCAGGTAAAAATAAAATGTTTATTACCACTTTAAGACCATGTAGGGCCAGATCAACCAAAGAATGGCAAGCTTTCTGTGAATACCAATTAGAATGTCATTAACCTAGGCAAAGAGGAGGTTTGCAAGATGGCTAGTTCACGGAGCTCTGCTCTTTCGACCACGCAATTTCCTGCAGTGGATCGGAGTTTGGTTGCATCCTGAGCGTTTCCAGCCGTAACACATTGATTTATTACCCTCGGTCTATAGACGTCACGGACACATGTCAGTATATCTTGTCATTTCTGGTTGCGAGCGTTAATTGAGCGCATTATCACACCATTTCAGGGCTTTGGCTCCTCTCTTATCTATGACACGAGGATTTGACAAACAATCTGTTTACACTTCCTCTTTCGGTCTTGGTGGACGTGATTTCTTGGCCTCCGCCTAGGCTGCTAATCCTGAAATCTTTGATTCTGGCAGATGCCATAGCTCTTACGGGAGTGACTGCTTTGGTAATCTCCCAAAGGTGGCCAAGTCCAAGTGTTCCTGAGTTTCCTAAGGCCAGAGGTTTGACTAGTGGGGTTTTAGTTCTTTTAGTTTGAGACCTTCCCGGATCTGGCAGGAGAGTCCCATTTTGGAACCTCTGTCCCACCTTTCTTTCACCTGTGTCTTGCCTTGTGTGATTAAAATCCCGTGTTCCAGATCAGGTTCTAACAAAGTTTCTAGGCTTTCCGTAGCCACTTCTTCAGCCAATGACCCCCCCCCCCCCCAAAAACAAAAGAGGTCTCTCTTTGGCCCTTTAAAATGTTGCACCTATTACCAAGGACCAGAGAGAAACACCTAACTAACTATCACATAAGTCCTTCAATGGTTGGACTTGACAGTCTCTTGATCTTTTATCATTGTGGTAAGAGAGACACCGCGTGGAACCTGAGATTTCCAGCCCATTGTTGGAATGAATCTGCATATTCAGGAGCCTCTTCTTCCTCAGCACCATCAGTGAAGTGGAACCAACTCACGTGGGAGAAGGACGGAAAGGCAGGTCCCAAAAAAAACTTGTTCCAACTCCCAGACCTTCGTTTCTAGATTGCCAAGCACAAGCTAGGTAGAATAATCCCCCTGAAAGACAAAAAGAAGTGGAACCAATGAGATATCAGAGACAGAATGTCTGATTTGCCACACTAGCATGGGTTTTTGTGGTCCTGTTAAAAGTAGGTTGTGTTGGCCAAGATACCAGCAAAGAAAGTGTGCATGCGAGGGGCTACGTTTCCAATTTTTAGCAGCATAACCATGGGAAGGTAGTAAGATGGGTGGGTTCTGTGATGCATTGCACCCACTCTGTCCATGTAACAAACATTTTCCCAGCCTGCTTCATTTCACTCAATTTCTACCTATAATGTCAGTGCACAGTCATTGGGCTAGGTAGGAAGTGGGTGGAGCTAAGTGCCTCTTTGCCTTTTGATATAAAGAGTCATTGTCAACAGGACAACGGTTGGGACAAATAATCCCATAACTGCTCAAACAGCAACTTATGACCCCTGTAACGGACCGTCTACCAGACGTGGTTGACCCTCTGTCTGTTGTGTGAAATCACCTCCTTATCCCCCGATTAAAGCTCAGCATTCACCCAGCAAGTCTTCCTGAAACCTTGCTCTTTGTACCCAAATAGACAGGACATCTAGCAGTTAGGTACAGCAAGATGGAACAACTCCTTTATTTGTCAAACAACACAGACTTATAAAAAGACAAACACATGACATCACAGACATTAGTATACAATGGGGGGGGGGGGGGGGGGGATGGAACTAAACATAGTTCTCCAACTAACTGGGGCTAGGAAAACATTAGACATTCAAACCAAATAGGAATTAACATAGAGTGAGTAGACCTAATTATAATACACACAGTAATGTACACAACATAATCAGTTTACCAGTTAATCCAGAACAATGGATGTTGGAGTAAACTATTGGAGTTACTGTCACATTATAAACATCCAGAGTGGTCTACTCACAGAATTAAACATTACACATAAACCAATACACTAACAGAATATAACTAACTAACAATATTAACGTATAGTGCTATGGCACATCCATTACCCAGGTGGTCCGTTCATTCGTGAGTTGGTTCGGTAGATTCAATCTACCGAACACCCAGGCAGAAAGGCACGAACAAGCCTTACTGCAGGGGAAAATACAAGCTTTTACCATGGGGCCATAGTCCAGAGGCAGCAGGCGAGCAACCAGGCTTCTCCAGAACATAGTGGCGAGTTTGGTTCCGCCTCAACCCCCATGCATTAATGTGGTTGGCGATACACGCAAGACATGTTGGGTATAAACTGTCTGGCGCCAACATCTTTGTATCCTGACTGATTCTGATAATGACCTATCGATACTTGGGACTCTAGTTAAATGCTTTTGCTACTATGCTATTTCTGCACACCCTGCTTTAATACAGGTGTTTAATAAAGGAGTTGGTAAGGTCCCTGGGCTTCCAAAGGGATTGGGCGCTAGATCAAATTGCCATGGGCTTCCTAGGGGGTAATGTGTTTTTGAGGAGGTTTTTGAGCTCAAGCAAGGTTAGCAGGGTACAGTGTTGTGCACACTGCCACTGAAAGTGTTAAATAAAGGTCTGGATGCCGTAACACGGGCACTGCAGCCCCCCACCCCGACCATCAGCGAGAGAGCAATCTGATGTCATAGTGCTTGTCATAGAGCAAAACCGCATACGGCACGGGCAGTGCCGAGCTTCCCTATCTGTATGCACACCGAAGCAGCTCCAGCTGTGCTCAGGGGGTCAGGGATTTCACTTGGCAGCTTCCCAATGGTTGAAGCTGATCCAAATATCACAGGGAAGAGAGCAGCAAGCTGTGGAACGAGAGGGGGTTGGGGGGGGGGGGGGGGGCAGAGATATAGCCTGCCAAGTAGTCATGGAGGAATCGGGTGAACAGAGGAATAATTAAAAAGAATGTACAGGTGAAGGACAGACAGGGGAGTATTATCCTGATTGGCTGTAGGTGCAGTTGGAATTCAGATCTGCACATCATGTCAACGGTTATTACCTGGTGGTCTTTCTATACCCCATTCTACTGGAAAATTAGAAATATGTTGTCCTATTACGTCTTATGATTGCGCCATATAATCTCTCCCTATAGCATCATCCTCTGTTCTTTCTAATGCCCTCCAAAAAACGTCCCCTACTGCTCCTGTAACGGCCTCCCTTTTCTACATCTGGCGATTTATAATGGTTTGACTGTGGGCTTGGAGCCGGAATGGGCAGTGTCCATAGCCAGGTATGGGAAGGTCCATAGAACATCATTAAATGGTCCATCACCAAGCCCAGTAAAGGTCGACCATGAACAATGGTGGTGAAGCGCCAGTTCTTCCAGGGGTCGATGAGGTGGTGGTGATGACCTCGGACGACGACCGCTCCAGAATATACATTTTTTACCATAGACGTCTCTTAATAAAATGACTGTAGGGTCATCCTGTTGTAATCATATCTTTAAAGCATTAAATCCCCAAACTCTTCTCTAATAATATAATTAAATGAGCACAGTGCAGGGGGCAGGTCATTTTAGTTCACCATTATTCCCTACACGAGCATCTGTTGAATAGTTTCAGGGGTGGTGATCAAACTGTTACAACCCCCTCATACATACACCTAGGCAAGCCTCCCTTACGCGGGACGGCTCTGGGAGTGTGGTGGTGGGATTCGGGACTGCAATCCTGCCATCTGGAACACTGCAGAATGTGCATTGTGCAAGTGCTGCACTGGGCAATAAAAAAAAAAAAAATATATATATATATATATATATATACCGGCCTTGGTATTAGCCTCGATAGACTTAATATGGTTCTGGTTGACAATCCTTCACACACAAGGTTCTTTCTTATCTGCTTCTGTTTACCTACCTGAGGAGGAGGCTCCAAGCCAGTCAAGTGTTGGCAGAGCAGCTAGTGTCCGTGTGCATTGTCACAAAACTGTCCCCCATTACGCTATTTGTATTGCTTGGCTTGTTAGGGGAGATCGCCTGCCCAGTGACATCATAATAATTGTAAAAGAATGGCAGTGATTTTTTTTGGGGTGGGGTAGAAGCAGCAGTTTGCCCCTTCCTGGTCTCCCCCCCAAGATTCGAATTGCCTCCGTGTATACACATACTCCATAACTCCTCCTAATTTGCTTTATTACAACCCCCTCTGCATAATGGTCATGAGGAGCTCCTCCCATTGCGCCGTATCATCGTTCTGCTTGATCGCTCCTCCCACCACTGCACATACATCATCCTGTTGTTGATCATTAATTACAATCTTCTTTCAAACCCCCCCATCGTTACTCTTGCCCCCCCCCCTCCCTTGTCCACTCCAAGCCCCCAGTGACCTACTCTAATGCCTTCTTAACCATTTTTCCGATCACCGGCATCTTACACCAGTCCGCCAGCGAGAAATAGTTGCCATCCCTCGTCAATGCTGCGTCATTAAACGGGACGGCACTTGGGTCCGTAAAGGGGTTAACAGAAAGAAATGGCAGTAGACAATAGAGGAACACAGGCAGCTTGTGATGGATCCCGAAACCATTCAGCCTCTGTCTGCTAAACTCTGTATTTTAACAACATTTTAAATGGCGAGCGTCTGATTAATAAGGTCCCAGTAACAGGCTCTGACGGCCGTATTTATTCTATGTTAAATGGCACTTTGTCAGGCTGCGTGGTCGGGCCCCGCAGAGCAGGATTGGGGATGGCACATAGTAGGATTTGGTGTTATCTCACTCAAACAGGCTTCATCCTCTGTGTTATCAGCCCTGTGCAGCCTTGCCTGGCTCTTAAAGTGACGGTAACCTTCTCACCATGCATTATTCCCTTCTCTCCGTCTTACTTCCTTTATCAGAAGAGACGCAGCGAGCTTGAAATTTCCATTTTTATCTCTTTTATTTACTTCTCTGTAATGTCCTTTTGGAGCATATTTTATTTTCATCAAGCCTTGGCTATTGATGACCCTGCACCCCCTCTCCCTTCCCCTGCCAATTCACTCCCTCCCTCTCTTATACATCCCAACCCCGTCTGACCTGCCTGAGGGATGAGGAAGGTTTTTTTTTTTTTTTAAATAATAATAAGATTCCTTTTTAAGGTTCTTTTAAAGTATCTCACGAGTAGAAGGTCATGTGATCACTGCGCCTCCCGGTTCCACACTGGGTTGTGGGGCATGTCAAGCAAAATAACTAAACGGGGGGGTCGGATGTGGTCCTATCGCTATCTGTAGCGGAAGTGGGAGACTATGAATGAAAAGCACTTGTAACATAAACAACAATACATATTGGAGAAGACTTTGGATTATACACTATTTGGAACTTTTCTACTAAATTTGGTGCATCCTGGGATATCTCGTGCAGTGGATGTGTCTTCTTGACCTCTGGTTGCTCTTTGGGCAATACGTAGCTTCCAAATGTCCTGTTTTGGGAACGCAATCGCCAGCGGTAGCAAAGTGTTCGTACAAGAACACCAGTGTCTATGGCAAGGTCTGTGAGAGAAACCGTGCTAGTGTGCATGCGCGATAGCACTGATTTGTGCCAATCCAAGCCATACCACATGGCACCCCGCGTTGCTGGTGAGGCCTGTTGGGAAGTCATTTTTTCAGGTGTGTGTGTGGGGGATATTACCCCACCTTTTTACTTCCTAACACTCCTTACAAATTGCCTACCTTTTCATGGCACTGGAGGCGGGATCCCTGTTAGTCCAGTGGAGTGCCTGACTTTCATTTGTCTGGCACACTGACACAAACTGGAGCCCCCATGTATGCCCCCCATGGATGCCCAGGAATTGTGTCGTTATAGTGCATATTTATGCTTTAGTGTAGTGCCGGTTATTGCTTGGCAGTAGGATTTTTGATCGTATAAATATTCGAATTAGATAACCAGGCAACTTGTGACAGTACATTTTTGGGGGTAGATTTATATATATACCGGTATATATCTTATAAATTTATATCTTTTTAAAAAAAAAAAAGTTTTCCTGTAGCCTTGTTCCTCTTATGCGATGAAGAATACTATATTCTTCGGCAAAGACACCCCTTCCATTTTTTGCTTTAATATAATCGACGTCTGTCCATATGTATAAAAATGATCACCTCTCAAATAAACAGCGAGGCTGCCGCTCCAAGATAGTAAAGCCATCTAATTACTGTTTCCGAATTTTTGCTAGGGGCTCCGGATTAGGGGGAAATAAAAAAAAAAAAAAGTGCAATTTTTTTGTTTTTACATCACTTTATTGCATTATAGTTCCCCGCCATTCTCTACTGACTTGAACATTGAAAGTTCTCCGCTGTTCAAGCAGAAGGGAGCATTGTAATAATACCCCATGCGTTGGGAGAGAGCAGGCGCTTTGACTAAAACCCTCCTATCCTAAAGATGACAGAAGGGACCTAAGGTTTACAGAGCCTGTTTTTGTTTTTTTTTAGTGACATATGGTGACACAAAACCAGTAAACCGACACTGTTTCTGTAACCGGTGACAGTGTTAAAAAAAAAAACTGTGCGTCAGTTACCCAGAGATGACCCAGCACGGCGGTGCACCAAAGTCCACTTTGTACCATCTTGGCTGTTTTTTTTTTAAAAAATTGAGCACGGGGCAAAAGCTGAAAGGCACATGGCAGGTGTGGGGTGGTCTAGTGGCAGAGTGAATCTCAGGAGGAGAAAGGGGTAGGGGGGGGGGGGTAGCAGGCGCAGGAGGAAGGCAGCGATTGAAATGAGCTCCCTGTAATAGCATTACACCTCAGCAGCGTCTGTTACTGGCCATCTGTTCACTATACCGAGAGCGTCAGAGGTGTGTGCGCTAGGAAGGACGGGGGAGGGCACGGGCGTATGTATGCCTCCACCAGGGGTACGCCAGAGAAGGAATAATAATGCAGTAGCGCAAAACAAGGCACGAGGACCATTTAATAATAATAATAATAATATCATTAAGGGGAACTGTTTAAAGGATGTGCTGACAGATCCAATTATATCTTCCCTTTTTTTTTTTTTTTTATTATTCGTGGCGGTGATGGTCCTCTCGCCATGGGGGGATTTAAACATTTCTTTTGGGCGTTTGGGTTAAAATAAAATACAAGAATGTTTAACAAACGTATATAACAAAACATAGATTTTGTTTATAAAGTCAGCAATTCTTGTCAAAAGGAACAAATAACTATGGGGGGCGGAAGGGGGGGGGGCGAGGCGTTTAATATTTGCCACAAAGGCCAGTAACCACAGTTAGGAATTTATTTAAACTGCATTTTAGCTTTAATTCATACTACGTTGTCCAAACCTTTATCAGTTTGCATTTTCTTTTGGGGTGCGGTGAAGGTTCGGGGGGTTTGAGTGGGATTGATTGTCTTTTTTGTAATTTTTTTTGGGGGGGGCGTTGGAATAATTTCTTTAAAGAGAGACTAGCCCCCCACCTCAGCAGCTTTTAACCAGGCAGAAAGCCACTTCTGTCTGATTAAAAGGGATTTTTGCACAAGGCTTCCGGGGAGCTTCATTCAGAAGCGATTTTTTTGTTTTTTTTGTAGCTTCCGTCCTGCACTGAGCTTGATAGGAGTTGTAGCCCGCACAGTAACTAGCACAGACTAGGTGTGAATAACTTTTACACGGTGCCCAGTTAGAGCACCATTCAAGTGGAAAGAAAAAAAAATGAAGGTTTATAGTCCCTCAGCATGGAAAGAGAATGCATTTGGGAGATGTTCTTTTATCCCCATATTTCAGTTTGCAAAAAAGAAATAAATAAGTGTTCTTCAGGTAACGGCGCCGTATATAGAGATACTGGGGAAATCTGCCTGTCCTGTATTGACTGGGGATAGGGCAGCTTTTCATCTGTGGCATCCTACTGATCGGCTTTGATCTTTCCCTACAGCCCAGAGTCATTACTGTCAGTCTGCTGCCGCCTTGGAAGGCTTGCTCGTTTGAAATGAAGTTAATAGAGAGAGAGAAATACTAGTATCTGAAGGGAAGGCGACCTCGCACCACTCTGGTTAATGTTGAACTACAACTCCCATTGTGCTCAGGCATGTCGTTCTTGACGCTCCGAAGTTAGAACTTCTACGAGTCACAGAAAGTATCATGGGAATTGTCGTTTGCCTACACTTGATTTAGGCTAGTGGCACCCAACTTTACCCCTCCAGCTGTTTCTGAACTACAACTCCCAGAATTCTTCTCAAAATGGAATGTGACGGTTGAATATCCTGCTCTCTGGCAACCCTTTCAACACCAGCATGTTAGTGCAGTGATGGCTAGACTTGGCACTGCAGGTTTTTGGGAAGTAGTACTACACATGCCATGGTGCTCAGTCAACCATTAGGTCCCAAGTCCCATGATGCTGCAGCGCTATTAGGATGACTGAGCATTTGGTTATGTAGTTCGCAAACATCTTCGATGCCAAGGTTAGCCATCCCCTTTTTTTTTCTTTTTATGACATGAAACATTTGGCAGGGCTCCCAGACTGATGCTAGATTATAATAACAATTACACCTTCTCTGGGGAACCCAAAAAATGCTAATATTCTAGTTGTAATTTCTCCTAGACAAGCATTATTTTTTTCTGCTAATTGGTATCCATGTGTTTTATATCCTCATTTACATATTAAGAGGCGGGCTCCCGTGCACCTTTCCACCCCTAGACCTCTCCCCTCAAAATACTGCTTTCCAATGAATACAGCAAAACATTACCAATGGTGGTGTCACATGACTACCCCCTAGAATTAATCCAGCCCGTCAAAAATGGTCAAGGATACAAAATATTAAATGATAGAGCATTATTTTTAGGCAGAGTATCCATAGGCAGTAGCGGTGAAGGTCCTGAGTGCTAGGAGTGGTTGTAGTGTTGCAGATAGCGCATCATTCGCGTTTGTTTTATGTGCTTTAAAGGCTGCTTAAAGCCAGACAGCTGGAGCTATTGCTACATCATACTTCTTCAGAATGCCAAAAATGGGCTCGTGTTTAGTGGGGAGTGGCTGAAGGTGTGGCTGTGGGCGGGGCATTTTTCTGTGACTTTATGGCCAGTAAATTATTGGCCAGGGGGTATTGGGGGGAAGTTGGGACGGGACAAAAACACTGCAAAATAAACAGACCGTATATATATATATATTTAAGGTTCCCATTATTTCAGGAGTGTTTTTTTCCCCTCCAAATAAATCTTTTTGATGTCTTAGTATTATCTTCCCTGTCTGACGCTTAGGAAGAACAAAAACCAAAACACAGAGAAGCAATTTTTGTTTTGATATAAATGTTTTATTTACATTGTTTCATATGGAAGTAAGGCTACTAGATTTATTTAGATTGCAAACATTTATTCATAAAAGCCGCCTATATTTATTCATACTGACCAAACAAATCCTTGTATGGAAGAAACATAATATCCCAAATCACACGTTTCCCATTAAAGAGACACGATCCTCTTCATTAATTCTAGAATCCGATCAGCCGCCAGGACACAATTTTTAAGTAATGTAAAATGAATAAAGGATTCATTTATAGCTGTGCGATGATGATAGCGAATAGGGTTTGGAGTGGTACGGATGTAGGAACCGGATCAAATGGAAGAAATAAGGATTTCTGGGAACTTTTTAAGCTAGAACTATGAACATTAGTAGAAGTAAAATGTAAAACAAGTGAAGGGCACACCACTAACGCTTATATTCTGATCATAGAATGGTACCGAGCTAAAGACCCAGCATAGGACATCTAGTGTTGACAAACTTTACACCACCGCAGGGATAGGCAAACTGTCTATACACCAGTGTCCTTGACAAGATCAGTGAAGGTCAATAGAACATCAGCAGACTGTCCTTCACAGTGTCCAGTAAAGGTCCTCCATGAATGGTGCTCACCCCCCACCCCTTATTGTTTCACGGGAATTCATGCCACAAGAGTCGCAGGTAGACATGTGCAAAACTAAAATTTTTCGCTTCGTTTTTCATTCGGACGAAAATGTTATTTATTTAGTCTAAAACTAATTTCGTTCATTACTGCATTCGTTTCAGACGAAATTCGTTCATTATTTTCGTTTTGTTTTATTCGTTCGTCTTATAGAATACGTGTAATACTATTGGCTTTCTATAAACCGAACGAGAGCCCCATAAGAAATTCTTATGAATGGGGACTCCATTCATAAGAATTTCTTATGAATGGGGGCTCTCGTTCGGTTTATAGAAAGGCAATAGTATTACACGTATTCTATAAGCCGAAAGTCTATAAACCGAAGGTCGTTCGGTTTATAGACTTTCGGTTTATAGAATAAATGTAATTCTATGTATTCTATAAGCCGAAAGTCTATAAACCGAAGGTCGTTCATTATGTCGGTTTATGGAATGTATATGTAATGCTATTGGTATTCTATAAACCGACTCTATTTCGGTTTATAGAATGCCAATAGCACGAATGGACGAATGATTTTCGTTTATTAACCATTCGTTCATTCGTCTTTCGTTAGTTTATCATTTTCGTTAATCGTTTTTCGGACGAATGGACGAAAAATGCTATTTTCGTCCGAAAATGTATTCGTCCGAAACCGAATGCACATGTCTAGTCGCAGGAGCTCAATGTGTTCCGTTTGTATATCGGCCATGACTTGCTTTATTGTTCCACTGAAATCCTTTCACGCCTGGATTTAGTACTTCATATTCCCCTAACGCCCCCCTTTCCTGACTGCCGCCCTCCCGTCGAATGCAACGTCTTCTTGCTGTGGCGGTAAATAGGTTAACTCCACTTGAAGACTCTTTAGGTAAATAACTTGCTTTAAATGTTTACTGCATTCTGCTCACAACTGTTAATCAGCCTCTCTGCGTGTTATTAATAAAGTCAGCTTGATTCCCAGGCCCCATAGTGCTTCCGAACCGAGCATCCCAAGTGTGAATCAAGGGATCACCATGGTAACTGCTTCTCCCTGTCCCAAAATTCACTTTTTTCTCCCCCCTCTCTCTTTCATATCCACCGTAGTTAAACAGAACAGAGTCGGGCAGAGAGCATCCGTTGTCCCTGGACCGCCTACAAGATGATACATGATATCTTTTATAAATAAGCATTGATCAGAAAGGCCCTGCTGGTCCCCTATTGATAAATTCAAATTAACGATTTTCCTTCATGTCCCAAACACTATAAATCATAATCTTGCCAGAACCTGATCTACTGTCTCCTGTTGATACTCCATACAGCTATTCTCTGTAGTGGTTACTGTTCCTGTGACCAGCACAATCTTCAAACTAAACAATTGTTTCTAATTTTTGCACATAACTGTATCCTATGTATCCTATATTCTATATGCTCCTCACATGGTGTGTGCCGGTAACTGCCCCTATAGCTCCATATAAAGTCTATCCTAGTAATTACCATATCTTGCTTTGTATATGGGCTGTCTGAGTAATGCATTCTATCTCTCCGTCTAATGTTCCATATATGGTATATCCCTCCATATATGGTCTGTTTGAGTAACACCACCTGTTGGTCCCTATATAATCTGTTTGAGTAACGCTACCTCTTTCTCCATATATGGTCTGTTTAAGTAACGCTACCTCTTTCTCCATATATGGTCTGTTTGAGTAACACCACCTGTTGGTCCCTATATAATCTGTTTGAGTAACGCTACCTCTTTCTCCATATATGGTCTGTTTGAGTAACGCTACCTCTTTCTCCATATATGGTCTGTTTAAGTAACGCTACCTCTTTCTCCATATATGGTCTGTTTGAGTAACACCACCTGTTGGTCCCTATATGGTCTGTTTGAGTAACGCTACCTCTTTCTCCATATATGGTCTGTTTAAGTAACGCTACCTCTTTCTCCATATATGATCTGTTTGAGTAACACCACCTGTTTGTCCCTATATGGTCTGTTTGAGTAACGCTACCTCTTTCTCCATATATGGTCTGTTTGAGTAACACCACCTGTTGGTCCCTATATGGTCTGTTTGAGTAACGCTACCTCTTTCTCCATATATGGTCTGTTTAAGTAACGCTACCTCTTTCTCCATATATGATCTGTTTGAGTAACACCACCTGTTGGTCCCTATATGGTCTGTTTGAGTAACGCTACCTCTTTCTCCATATATGGTCTGTTTGAGTAACACCAGCTGTTGGTCCCTATATTGTCTGTTTGAGTAACGCTACCTCTTTCTCCATATATAGTCTGTTTAAGTAACGCTACCTGTTGGTCCCTGTATGATCTGATTGAGTAACGCCACCTATTGGTCCCTTTATGATCTGTTTGAGTAATGCCACCCGTTGGCCCCTATATGATCTGTTTGAGTAACCCTACCTCTTGGTCCATACAACATCTGTCTAATAACACCACCTGTTGCTCTATATATGGTATGTTTGTGTAACACCTTATATTGCTCCAATAAAACTATCTATTTTTCCGTATAAGGTCTGGTCTAGTAACATCTCCAGTTGTTTTATACAGGCTCAGACTGATTAAAGCATTTCTATACAAACCATCTACACTTGATGCAATCTTTTCATTAAACATAAATACAATCGTCCTTTGACCTTGTCTAACCCCCCCCCCCCCCCGCATAAATGATGTGTTCAGAATCTTCATCCAACCGAAGAACTGACCCAAGATTCCAACATGTCAGCCCCCGCCTACAGAATGACGAGGCCTCAGTCGGAGTAAATTTACTCAAAGATGCTCTACCTTTATGAGCTTTGCTGTTTTCTGCCAGGATGGGCTCTGTAAATGTGTACGTGCATACCACATGAAATTGGCCATCCCTGCTCTAGAAGTAGCAGCCTCTTCTAGAGCAGGGATTTTCCGTAACTCTGGATGACAAGTTCTGATTTGCTCTATTCCTTATTGAGCCCTCTTAGCTCTGTATAGCTCTAACAGGGGGAGGACATGTTTAGAATATTGGGTCATATCTACAGGAATAACATGTCAGCCTCCTGATACCGATATACAGAACAAAGAGGACTCAATATAGTGTTGTCATGGACCCAGCCTGACTATCTCACAGCTGGCTCCAAATTCAAGTGGCTGGATAACTGCTTTACCTGTGATCTGTTTAAGCCTTCCATTGTTTTAATTATGTCAGGCACCCAGTCTGTCTATCTTGCTTCTGGCTCCAGATTAAAGTGGCTAGATACTGCTTTACTGGTGATGTGTTTAAGTTTTCTATTGTTTAATCAAGTGTTATCCGATTGCAGTTTGGTATATATGTGCTGTGTAAATCACAAATAAATGTTCTCTTTCTGCTGTTCAACTGATCAGTCTCTTGAGTGATTCTGTCCTGAACTTATAGCAGAGGTTCCTGAGGTGTATATCTGTTCCAGCGGTTCCAAGCAGAGTATTTTCCCATAACGAGCAGAGGGCCTACTACGTCCGGTAGGCAGCTCGTTACAAGTGTATTTGTATATTTAAAGTAATTTTATTTGAACCAGCTAGTCTTGATGCAATCGCCCACTAAGCATCAGTAAATGTTGTCCTTTAAGACCCACCGATTAATATTCAAGGACAAAATACCCAGTGGCTTCTCCAAGGTTCCATCAGTGATCAATATCAATAAAGAATAATGATTGAATCTATGGATAGAGTTAGCAGAATTGCATGCACATGTCTAAATTAGGCGAAACAAAAGTGCTTTCCGTGTATCTCTGGAGTCTCCTGTTTATGACATCACTTTTGGCGTGATATGCAAATTAACTTCTTTTCCGTGGAAATGTCTAATTTGCATATCACGCCCCAGGTGATGTCATAAGCAGGAGACTCCACACACACATTTAAATCCCATTTTTCTCCTCATTTAGGCATTTGCTGGCGATTTTGCTAATACAACGTATAGATAGAGCCTTTCCATTCATTTTTTCTTCTCTACATTTACAGTAAAACCAATTGTTAGGTGATACAGTCCCATTAACATGCTTAATTCAGTATCTTCTATTTATAAGAATTTCCCCAAGTCCTTGAAGTTGGGATTTCCAGGGTTAAGGCTCACAAGAGAGCTGCTACTGCGTCTCCTTAACCGTTTACGTGTAGGGTTTATTTAAACATCCCACAAGGACACTAAGAGTTAATCTGAATGCACATCACATGCAAATTTAACGGTAATCAAAATTTTGCATCCGTTTTAAAATGGACACGATTAACAGTGTTTGCTAAATGTGCCCCAAAGATGAAGTTCCGGCCTTACCGTCATCTCTTAGTAATTGACAAGGTGTGCAGCGCTCCTCTCCCTTCTCCCCCACCCCGAGACATCTGGATGGCAGGATGCAGGGTACATGGATGACGAGGTTGCCTGGCAACAGTGTGACATCCTTATTATTGTTACAGGTAATATTTAGGCTGCAGCTGGCATTCAGAGATCCGCAAACACCCCCACGCCCCAACAGGTACCAGACTCTGCGCACCCTCCGTGTGTCTTTCACCTAAAATGCACCGGGGTGGGGGGGGGGGTGATAATACATTCGCTCACAACGCTAATAAAAAAATAGTTTTAACACCTGTGCACAGTTTTAAGGAATGGAAGAGACTGAAGGAGAGAGTGCCACAGAGGGACCGGCAGAGACTGAATAAGAGAGTGCCACACATGGACCGGCAGAGACTGAATAAAAGAGTGCCACAGAGGGACCGGCAGAGACTGAATAAGAGAGTGCCACACATGGACCGGCAGAGACTGAAGGAGAGAGTGCCAAATAGGAACCGTCAGAGACTAAAGGAGAGAGTGCCACAGAGGGACCGGCGGAGACTGAAGGAGAGAGTGCCACAGAGGGACCTGCAGAGGCTGAAGGGGAGAGTGCCACACATGGACCGGCAGAGACTGAAGGAGAGAGTGCCACATAGGGACCGTCAGAGACTGAAGGAGAGAGTGCCACATAGGGACCGTCAGAGACTGAAGGAGAGAGTGCCACATAGGGACAGTCAGAGACTGAAGGAGAGAGTGCCACATAGGGACCGTCAGAGACTGAAGGAGAGAGTGCCACAGAGGGACCTGCAGAGACTGAAGGAGAGAGTGCCACACATGGACCGGCAGAGAATGAATAAGAGAGTGCCACACATGGACCGGCAGAGACTGAATAAGAGAGTGCCTTACATGGACCGGTAGAGACTGGAGGAGAGAGTGCCACACATGGACCGGCAGAGACTGAATAAGAGAGTGCCACACATGGACCGGGAGAGACTGAATAAGAGAGTGCCACAGATGGACCGGCAAAGACTGAATAAGAGAGTGCCCCAGATGGACCGGCAGAGACTGAAGGAGAGAGTGTCACACATGGACTGGCAGAGACTGAATAAGAGAGTGCCACACATGGACCGGGAGAGACTGAATAAGAGAGTGCCACACATGGACCGGGAGAGACTGAATAAGAGAGTGCCCCAGATGGACCGGCAAAGACTGAATAAGAGAGTGCCACAGAGGGACCGGCAGAGACTGAAGGAGAGAGTGTCACACATGGACTGGCAGAGACTGAAGGAGAGAGTGCCACAGAGGGACCGGCAGAGACTGAATAAGAGAGTGCCACACATGGACCGGCAGAGACTGAATAATAGGATGCCACATAGGGACCGTCAGAGACTGAAGGAGAGAGAGCCATAGAGTGACTGGCTGAGACAAATAAGGAAAAGCCACAGAAGGACCGGCAAAAACGAATAAGAGAGTGCCACAGTGGGTCCAGCAGATATGAATAAGAGAGTGCCACAGTGGGTCCAGCAGATATGAATAAGAGAGTGCCACAGTGGGTCCAGCAGATATGAATAAGAGAGTGCCACAGTGGGGCTGGCAGAGACAGAGAGTGCCACAGATAGACCGGCAGAGACTGAAGGAGAGCGTGCCACAGATAGACCGGCAGAGACTGAATAAGAGAGTGCTACAGAGGGACTGGCAGAGGCTCAGTGAGAGCAGAGTGCTTACTTCAGATTGATTGAGAAAATGAGACAGAGGGTTCTACTCAATATGCCCAGATCTGGATGGAAATTAGGCCTGATCAGGGCATAAAGCCGAATTGGCCACATTTCAGTTTCCTATGAATTTCACTTACTCTTAAAAGACCGAACCCCCGCCCGAAGTTGGCCCCAAATCAGCGGTTCAATTCTCCAGATATCTGCTGGCGAATTGAACTTAAAATTTAATAAAAATGAAAACTAAAAACGAAATAAATATATATATAAAACTAATAATGAGTAAAAATGTTGAATTAAATATTAAATAAAAAACACAAAACAATTACTATATGTTTTGTTATAAATATATCATAATAAACATTACTAATCAGTGTTTCATTGGCATGGTTATCGATTTAATATGCCATAATAGCATATTTATTAGGGAATGGCCATGTATACATTTATACATTATCATTTTATACCCCGCCATAACAGCTCTTGTGGTATAACCATGCAGGTGATGTCATGTCAGCTATAGCTTGATATCATATCACCGGTTATTTTTCACCGCCAACAGCTGTTAGGTTATATGTAGCCACGGTATCATTCCATGGCCATAGTGGACAACCTATAGCTGGCATAGAAACATAGACTGTTTTGGCAAATAAGAACCATTCGGCCCATCTAGTCTGCCCAATTTTCTAAATACTTTTATTAGTCCCCAGTTCCCTATCTTATATCTAGGATAGCCTTGTGCCTATCCCACGCATGCTTAAACTCCTTCACTGTGTTTACCTCTACCACTTCTGCTGGAAGGCTATTCCATACATCCACTACCCCCTCAGTAAAGTAATACTTCCTCATATTACTTTTAAATCGTTGCCCCTCTAATTTCAAACTATGTCCTCTAGTTGTGGTAGTTTTTCTTCTTTTAAATATACTCTCTTCCTTTACTGTGTTGATTCCCTTTATGTATTTAAATGTTTCTATCATATCCCCCCTGTTACGTCTTTCCTCCAAGCTATACATGTTAAGATGCTTTAACCTTTCCTGGTAAGTTTTATCCTTCAACCCATGTACATCACTGGCATGGTTATACCACAAGAGCTGTTATGGCGGGGTATAACATGATAATGTATATATGTATACGTAGCCATACCCTAATAAATTACAATCATTACCTTTTTAGTAATAAATATACTATTATGGCATATTAGAACTATTGCCATGCCTATGAAACATTGATTAGTAATGTTTATTATGATATATAACACAAATATAGTATTTTTAAAAAAAAATTATTAGGTTTACTAAGCGGTGTATGTGATATGTGTATTTTATATAACACGATGTGTTCATTGACGTTGGTAACATTTAATGGCAAATTTTAATTATAAGTTACAATCATTTAATTTTTAGTAATAAATATGCTATTATGGCATATTAAAACTATTACCATGCCAATGAAACATTGATTAGTAATGTTTTTATTATATTATATATATTACTATAATAAATAACATTAGTGTCTTTTTTATATTATTAATTACATTTTTTTTAATTTGGCTGTCTCTTGGAGAGTGGGTGGCAGAGCACCACAGACTGTCTCTTGGAGAGTGGGTGGCAGAGCACCACAGACTGTCTCTTGGAGAGTGGGTGGCAGAGCACCACAGACTGTCTCTTGGAGAGTGGGTGGCAGAGCGCCACAGACTGTCTCTTGGAGAGTGGGTGGCAGAGCGCCACAGACTGTCTCTTGGAGAGTGGGTGGCAGAGCGCCACACACTGTCTCTTGGAGAGTGGGTGGCAGAACATCACAGACTGTCTCTTGGAGAGCGGGTGGCAGAGCGCCACAGACTGTCTCCTAGAAATTGGGTGGCAGAACACCACAGACTGTCTCTTGGAGAGTGGGTGGCAGAGCACCACAGACTGTCTCTTGGAGAGTGGGTGGCAGAGCGCCACAGACTGTCTCTTGGAGAGTGGGTGGCAGAGCACCACAGACTGTCTCTTGGAGAGTGGGTGGCAGAGCGCCACACACTGTCTCTTGGAGAGTGGGTGGCAGAGCGCCACAGACTGTCTCTTGGAGAGTGGGTGGCAGAGCGCCACAGACTGTCTCTTAGAGAGTGGGTGGCAGAACGCCACAGACTGTCTCTTGAAGAGTGGGTGGCAGAACACCACAGACTGTCTCTTGAAGAGTGGGTGGCAGAACACCACAGACTGTCTCTTGGAGAGTGGGTGGCAGAGCGCCACAGACTGTCTCTTGTAGAGTGGGTGGCAGAGCGCCACAGACTGTCTCTTGGAGTGTGGGTGGCAGAACACCACAGACTGTCTCTTGGAGAGTGGGTGGCAGAACACCACAGACTGTCTCTTGGAGAGTGGGTGGCAGAGCTCCACAGACTGTCTCTTGGAGATTGGGTGGCAGAGCGCCACAGACTGTCTCTTGGAGAGTGGGTGGCAGAACATCACAGACTGTCTCTTGGAGAGCGGGTGGCAGAACACCACAGACTGTCTCTTGGAGTGTGGGTGGCAGAACACCACAGACTGTCTCTTGGAGAGTGGGTGGCAGAACACCACAGACTGTCTCTTGGAGAGTGGGTGGCAGAGCTCCACAGACTGTCTCTTGGAGATTGGGTGGCAGAGCGCCACAGACTGTCTCTTGGAGAGTGGGTGGCAAAGCCACAGCATGGCTGGAAAATGCGAACTAGATGACGTGCTGGGGTAGAGATAAATAGAAATTAGACACATTTCTGCCCTTTTATTATTAACCATTTACTCTTCTAAAACACACAAGACAATTTTGTAAATAAAGCCCTTCCACAGATAACCAACCCAGAGAGTAAAAAAACAAAAACAAATTGACCCACTGCCCCATTTTATCGTCCACATCCCTCTTCGTGGCTTCCGTGGTCGCCTCACCGCTGTGGCCCAGGCGTCTGCCCAGACCCAGCCCTTCCTAGAGCACTAGGAGTTAACCCGCATCCTATAATGGCAGACGCAGGCAGATTACTCATTCACGGGAAGAGCCCGCTCTGTCTAAACTTTTCAATAATTATCAGGAGAGAGCAGAGAAGGGAGAGAGAGTGGAGTTATTAAAATTCATGTGCACAGCTTGATGCTGCAGCAGATGTTGGTATAATTAGAGAGGAAAAAATTATGAAATTAATTTCTGGTTCAGTGTAAATTTCAGCGCTGGGGGAGAGGCAGGGAGAGCTAAACTCATGTATACAGAGAGTGTGGCATGGGGGGGGGGGGGGGGGGGAGGGGAGTGCACACATACATACAGACACACACGCACGCACACACTCACCAGCTGCCAGGGAAGCAGTAATTGTCAGAAGATATCCAGCGGGAGAGAGGGGAAGAAAGAGAACCTGGCATAAAATATTAACATGTATTATTCATCCACTTAAAGGCACAGGCCAGGGGATAAAGGGCTGGTGGTGGTGGGGAGTTATCCATTCTGTGCAAAAGAATGCCGCTCGGCTGCAAAGGATTCTGGGTAGTAGATAATAACATTTCCACATAGCGTCCAGCTCCTAAATGATGATATGGATAATAATGTAGCCTTGTGTAAAATCTTGTATTAGAAGAGGAAGGTTATTTCAGAAAGAGAGAGAACTTGAGAGCAGAGCAGGGGTGGGAACAATAAGGGGTGCTGCAAGGGCCAATGAACCCTAAAGGAGCGGTTTGCCCCGGCACACTGAGCTACAGTGATAAATTACTAGGCATGCGTGTACAGAGCACTTGGTTACATTGCCATGCGGAAGCTTTCTACTAGGGTTGCCTCCCTTTCTTCCAAAAAATAAAAATACCGGCCTTGCGACTCCCTACATAGACCTAACATTGGCCACCAGCCTTTAGCAGCCTCTAACTGGGTGGCAACCCTATTTTTCCACACAGAAATTGAGCTCTAGGGATCTTTATCAGCACTGTCCGATTACACTTGGACAGATGGGAGGAGACCCTGGACAATGGAGGGCAGGGCTGGCATATAAATGGGTGGGGGGCAACAGGCCGCACCATTCCACTATTGAGTGATACCATTTCAGTGGGCAGTGGAAGGAGCTAACATAACAGTGATTTGTTGAACAATACATAGTGCAAGTGACCCACCTGTGCCACACAGTGCAAGTGACCCACCTGTGCTACATAGTGCTAGTGAACCACCTGTGCCACATAGTGCAAGTGAACCACCTGTGCCACATAGTGAGAATGAACCACCTGTGCCACATAGTGAGAATGAACCACCTGTGCCACATAATGCAAGTGAACCACCTGTGCCACATAGTGAGAATGAACCACCTGTGCCACATAGTGAGAATGAACCACCTGTGCCACATAATGCAAGTGAACCACCTGTGCCACATAGTTAGAATGAACCACCTGTGCCACATAGTGAGAATGAACCACCTGTGCCACATAATGCAAGTGAACCACCTGTGCCACATAGTTAGAATGAACCACCTGTGCCACATAGTGAGAATGAACCACCTGTGCCACATAATGCAAGTGAACCACCTGTGCCACATAATGCAAGTGAACCACCAGTGGTACAATTCACAAAACCCTTTACTCATCCTCTTAAGCTCTGCGCAAATTGTCGCCACATAACATGGAGGGGTATATAGTGTCTGTGTAGGGTAGAACGGTGATGAGTGTTATTTAAGGACCCCCAATTGGCTAGCTGCATGGGAGAAGCGTCAGCCTTTTAAATGAGCAGAGGGTAAAGGTCGCGTGTCAGAATGCGGCTTGCTCATAGTCGGCCCCAGACTTCTAGTACTTCTCTCTACTGTTGTGTAAAGACGTCTGATAAAGTTCCTCGTTTTTAACTCTGACCCGAGACAGTCCTTCATTGATCTATAGATAGATCATTTTAATGATGTTCAATGGGGATTGGTCATCTTGGCCTGGCTGTGCGTATGGCTGTGGGATTCAACACAGAACCCCCATAGCACAGCATTCAGGAGGATAGTACAAGTACCAACATTTTATTATGATATGCTTTTCTGCTAATTAGTTCTCTGGATTTTTTAAGGGACAACTATAGGAAAAAATTTACTTCTTTTTTTTAAAGATTATATCAAGTGTAAATGATAATGATAAAGAATTATTTAATGAAAGAATACAAATTAAGTGCCTTATTAAGCCTTCTTTACGCCATATAGTTGTGTCAGGGGGCAGACATGTTGTGTAGAATCTTGGTTCAGATCTTAAAGGGACTGTCTAGTGCCCAAAATGCATCTTCCAAATATTAATGCATATTAATGTGCTTTCAAAGTTCTTTAAAATGTATGTCTTACATTTTGCTTTGCTTAAAATATAAAAAACTTACAGCTAGAACAAATTGTGAAATTACAACAGTTTGCAAGAAACAAGGTAATTTCCTTTTTTTTTGCTGCAGGAACCAATAAGAATAATGCCATTCAAATGAATGGAATATCCTGTCTCTCTAGTGATGTCATCAGACAATGTGTTGCACTGTTAAGAGATCCTACTGTGTACAAGAGCAAGGTCACTCATAGGCCACTCAATAGACTCAATTTGAGGAGCACAGGAAGTGACTATATGAAACAAAACTTTATATCCCCAGTGTCTATAGAATCAGTGCTGCCGCACCTCCAGTAAACATGCAGAGTAAACACTGGAAAAGGCTTGAGTCAAATATTAAAAATGTGATTTATACAGAATATACAGGGATAAATACCTGTGCATTATACAAGCAGTGATCTGACCCATCTGATTCTAAACAAAATGTCTGCCTCCCGGTAGAGCTATATGGAGTAAATATGGCTCAATAATGTACTTATATTATTTCATTTCTATATAAAATGGCTACATTTGATGCCATCATTCAATTAAACAGAACTCTAGTTTTTCTAATCTGTAGGAGCAGCTTGTGTGTCAGGTATCGCTGTCCTTTAACCACCTTTTCAGATGTGATATTTGAACAAGCTTTGGAAGGAAGGGATGCATTGAAAGAATGGCTCTTAGCCATGAAGTATACTGCAGATACCATGGATCACAAGGCCGCCTCATATAAGCCAACCCTCCCCTCTCTGGCTCTCAGAGCTCCTTTCACTTTTAACACGAAAGTTCTTAAGTAGTTTAACGACGTATTTGGATCAATATAAACAGCAGTGATATGTTCAGTAATAGCATTATCAGCCATCCATCACCCTGAAGGACTGCCTGTATCTGTCTGTCTGCCAAAAATTCCGGCTTTACATACATTCCATTGCAAGATTGCAAGCCTTTGGGGCTAGATCCCAGTGTTTGGGGGTCATGTAAGAATCTGTGTCCCCTCTTTTGGAACAGTGTGTCCAATGCATGTTCTGGGCCCCAGTGCCAAATACTTGAATGGGATCACCTTTAGTACCTTATAGTAGGGGCAGTGATTGGCACTGCAGGTGTTTGGGAACATCATATGCCATGTAAGACTGAAAGAGAATCATAACAAATGTAGTTTCCAAACTTCTACAGTGCCAAGGATAGCCATCACTGATTTACAGAGAATGCAGCAGGCTGATAGAGAATCATGAGACATGTTGAACTAAAACAACTGCAGTGCCAGGGTTAGCCAACGCTACCTTACAGAGAATGCAGAAGGTCTGAAAGAGAATAATGGGATAGGTTGAACTAAAACAACTGCAGTGCCAGGGTCAGCCATCGCTACCTTACAGAGAATGCAGCGGGGCTGAAAGAGAATCATGGCATATGTTCAACTAAAACAACTGCAGTGCCATGGTTAGCCATCGCTACCTTAGAGAGAGCGCAGCGGGGCTGAAAGAGAATCATGGCATATCTTCAACTAAAACAACTGCAGTGCCAGGGTTAGCCATCGCTACCTTACAGAGAATGCAGCGGGGCTGAAAGAGAATCATGTCATATGTTGAACTAAAACAACTGCAGTGCCAGGGTTAGCCATCACTGCCTTATAGCGATTGCATTCTAGCATACAATTGGCAGATCTTTCTGTTAAAAAAAAAACCAATGTTAAAATAACAGCTATTTGTCCAAATTCTGCGCATATCCTTCTGAACCATTGGTGCAGATTTGCATGTTTAATTTGGTGAATCTGCATTGTACAAGGGGAAAACCAACCATCCCCCCCCCCCCCCCCCCCCAAAAAAAAAATCTACAACCGGGAAAGTACCAGTTAAACTTTCCAATCCCATTGAATCTGAGCCACTTGCACCGTCTAGGAGAACAAGCCATTTACTCTGAAGAAATTAAAAGTTCTTTTTAATTGCGCGCACACTGCAGTATGCAAATGAGGAGCAGATCATTAAGAGTCAGACTCAGCGGATGAAAGGCTGTAAACCATTTACACGGAGGAGACGGCATCAGATGCCTGTAATTAGCTTTGTCTTCAAATTGAATGCCAGGCGATGGGGTTATAGTAACGAGGTTTTCCATGTTTATCCATCTTGTCTCCAATATCTGCCTCAACCCTGAAACCAACAGATCCCCAACAGTTGCCATCTTCTGTATATATGGCTGTATATTAATTCATGCCATGTTGTGCCAGGGATTCTGGGAGAAATCCGTAACATTCCACGGAAATCTGATAATGTCCCAGGATTCCGATTTAACTCTTCTCACACCGGGGGGGGTTCTGTGCTCAACGAGCTTCGGCAAGAGGAAACGATTGGTCCACCTCAAAACACTGCACACACACTATGATACCATAATTAGACTGAAAAGTATGGGTCCTTGATTCTGGTAAGCAATATGATCGAATCCATACATTGTGAAATTACCAGCCAAAGTATAGGTTAGATCAAGGAGAGGCAACCTTTGACATCCCAGATGTTGTGGACGACCTTTCGCTAGATGCTTTGCCAGCATTATGGGAGCTGTAGTCCACAACAGCTGGAGTGCCGAAGGTTGCCTACCCCTGGGTCAGATTATAGATTTGGAAGTGATCACCCGACTCCCAGAATGCTCAGTCCATTATTCCCGCAGTGCACAGCGTTCATGCTTGTGCTAGGCATTGTGGGAGCACGCTCACCCCTAAGTGTGGCCAAAGGGGCGCTGGTTTTATACACACAGTAGGCGTCCGAGCCTAGCACAATGTAGAGATCAAATTTTATTTTCCATAAAATGCATGTCAGGGGCATGTTATTAAACACTTATAAGGAGGTCATATAATAAGCACCGTTATCTTTTGAAGACAAAAGAAAACAGTCCCCGGCCCAAATTATTTTCAAAGTTCAACACCCCGGGAAGTAGTTACTACCATTTAACCTCGCTTAGGTTTTACAAAAGGCACCTGCCCTGCTGTTTTTACAGAGAATAAAATTAGATCCCTACGTTGGCGCTCTGCAGGACCCCTGGCGTCACAGCGCTGCAGCACCCCTGGCGTCGCAATGCTCTGCAGCTCAGTACTGACATTTTTCATTCCCACAGAGAATCCCCACCTCGTGCACATCGTGCGTCAGCGCCGATGAGCAGGTTAAACAAGGCTCTGCAGCTCTCCGTCAGCTCGGAGGAGGTGCTGCAGCATGCAGACTTTGTGGCTGCGCAATGCTCTGCAGGCGGACACAATGCTCTGTAATAGTTGTCTGATTAAATTCTCTAGTGATGCCCTTAACTTGGCTGTTGCAGGCAGTAAACACGGTATTATTTTTGCAGAGAGGTGTTTTGTTTTGTTTTTACCTGAGAAATAGCAAATTACAATGTGCACCTGCCAGTAAATGGTGGGGGGTACGAGTTAGAACCGTGTATTGGAGAGGAAGGTGTTAAAACCCACTAGATACCCATCGAAGTATCTTCCAAACATTTTTGTTCTTTCTCTCTGAAAATTAATATGCAAATTCCTCCACCTCCCTCGACCCCCTCCCTTTCTGCCCATTACCCCCCACCACACCAGTTTTTTTTCTTCTTCCCCACCTCGAAATTAGCCAGGCAGAATGCTCATCCTGATTATGTATTCAAATGAGCATCCTTCGTTAATGTGGGATTAAGAGGAATGTTGGAATCGAGTCTGAAGGGATAGGGGGGAAGGGAAGGGAGAAAGAACATACCAAGGTATGGGATGGAGGGGGGGTGGGGGGGTGATGTAAGAAAACATCAAGGTAAGGGGGGTATGTCGGGGGCCAGGGAGAGATGTGGTATGTGGGGGGGATGTAGAAAATCTTATATTGAGTGGTGTATGTATAAGGCGCTAGTGATGTCGTGTGGGGAGGGGATTTTAATAGATTACATAGATGGTGTATTATAAAACAGACATTAAGATAAAGGGGGTTAGGTAGATTAAGTAGGGTCGAGTTATACAGAAAAGAGATGTGGATCATGGAACTGCTGATGTTGTGAACACTGCAAGTTTATTCCAAGGTTAGATTTTCTAAGTAGTGTATGTTACATAAATTGGAAATGATCCATGTTAGAGAGTGATTGACTATAGGGGTGTAGTATTAGAATATAAATAAAGTTTGTAATGTCACAATACTGAGGAATTCTTTTGACTTGACGTTCCAACTCTGGGTGATCCTAGAACCTCTAACATTCCAACTCTGGGTGATCCCAGAACCTATAACATTCCAACTCTGGGTGATACCAGAACCTCTAACATTCCAACTGTGATCCCAAAACTTCTAGAATTACAACTCTGGGTAATCAGAGGGCCCTTAGCGTTCCAACTCTGGATGATCACGGAACCTCTAATTTTCCAACTCTGGGTCATCCCAAGACCTCTAGCATTCCAATTCTGGCTAATCCAAGGATCTCTAACGTTCAAACTCTGGGTAATTCGAGGTCATTTAACGTTCTAACTCTGGGTAAGCCGGGGACCTTTAACGTAACAACTCTGGGTAATCTGAGGACCGTTAACGTTCAAACTCTGGGTGTTCCCAAGACCTCTAGCATTCCAACTCTGGATAATCCGAGGACCTCTTGCATTCTAACTCTGCGTGATCCCGGAACCTCTAACGTTTCAACTGTGATCCCAAGACCTCTAGAATTACAACTCTGGGTAATCAGAGGGCCCTTAGCGTTCCAACTCTGGATGATCCCGGAACCTCTAATTTTCCAACTCTGGGTCATCCCAAGACCTCTAGCATTCCAATTCTGGGTAATCCAAGCATCTCTAACGTTTAAACTCTGGGTAATTCGAGGACATTTAACGTTCCAACTCTGGGTAAGCCGGGGACCTTTAACGTAACAACTCTGGGTAATCCGAGGACCTCTAACATTCCAACTCTGGGTAATCTGAGGACCTTTAACGTTCCAACTCTGGGTGTTCCCAGGACCTCTAGCATTCCAACTTTGGATAATCCGAGGACCTCTAGCATTCTAACGCAGGTGATCCCGGAACCTCTAACGTTCCAACTCTGGGTAATCTGAGGACCTTTATTGTTCCAACTCTGGGTGTTCCCAGGACCTCTAGCATTCCAACTCTGGATAATCTGAGGACCTCTAGCATTCTAACTCAGGTGATCCTGGAACCTCTAACGTTCCAACTCTGGGTAATCTGAGGACCTCTAACGTTCCAACTCTGGGTGTTCCCAGGACCTCTAGCATTCCAACTCTGGATAATCCGAGGACCTCTGGGTGATCCTGGAACCTCTTAAATTTCAACTCTGGTTGATCCCAGAACCTCTAACATTCCAATTTAGGGTGATCCCAGGACCTCTAGCATTCCAACTCTGGTTAATCAGAGGGCCTCTAGCATTCCAACTCTGGGTGATCCCAGAACCTCTAGCATTCCAATTCTGGGTAATCCAAGCATCTCTAACGTTTAAACTCTGGGTAATTCGAGGACATTTAACGTTCCAACTCTGGGTAAGCCGGGGACCTTTAACGTAACAACTCTGGGTAATCCGAGGACCTCTAACATTTCAACTCTGGGTAATCTGAGGACCTTTAACGTTCCAACTCTGGGTGTTCCCAGGACCTCTAGCATTCCAACTCTGGATAATCTGAGGACCTCTAGCATTCTAACTCAGGTGATCCTGGAACCTCTAACGTTCCAACTCTGGGTAATCTGAGGACCTTTAATGTTCCAACTCTGGGTGTTCCCAGGACCTCTAGCATTTCAACTCTGGATAATCCGAGGACCTCTAGCATTCTAACGCAGGTGATCCTGGAACCTCTAACGTTCCAACTCTGGGTAATCTGAGGACCTCTAGCATTCTAACTCAGGTGATCCTGGAACCTCTAACGTTCCAACTCTGGATAATCCAAGGACCTCTAGCATTCTAACGCAGGTGATCCTGGAACCTCTAACGTTCCAACTCTGGGTAATCTGAGGACCTTTAATGTTCCAACTCTGGGTGTTCCCAGGACCTCTAGCATTCCAACTCTGGATAATCTGAGGACCTCTAGCATTCTAACTCAGGTGATCCTGGAACCTCTAACGTTCCAACTCTGGGTAATCTGAGGACCTTTAATGTTCCAACTCTGGGTGTTCCCAGGACCTCTAGCATTCCAACTCTGGATAATCCGAGGACCTCTAGCATTCTAACGCAGGTGATCCTGGAACCTCTAACGTTCCAACTCTTGTTAACCCGAGGACCTCTAACGTTCCAACTCGGGGTAATCTGAGGACCTTTAACGTTCCAACTCTGGGTGTTCCCAGGACCTCTAGCATTCCAACTCTGGATAATCCGAGGACCTCTGGGTGATCCTGGAACCTCTTAAGTTTCAACTCTGGATGATCCCAGAACCTCTAACATTCCAACTTAGGGTGATCCCAGGACCGCTAGCATTCCAACTCTGGTTAATCAGAGGGCCTCTAGCATTCCAACTCTGGATGATCCCAGAACCTCTAGCATTCCAATTCTGGGTAATCCGAGGACCTTTAACGTTCCAACTCTGGGTAATCCGAGGACCTCTAACGTTCCAACTTGGGGTAATCTGAGGACCTTTAACGTTCCAATTCTTGGTGTTCCCAGGACCTGTAGCATTCCAAATCTGGGTAATCCAAGGATCTCTAGCATTCCAATTCTGGGTAATCCAAGGACTTCTAATGTTCCAACTCTGTGTAATCCAATGAAACTTTGGGTGATCCCGGGACCCGTAATTTTCCAAGTCAGGGTGATACCAGAACGTCTTACGTTTCCAACTCCCAGTCATCCTGGGACCTCTATCGTTCCAATTATGGGTAATCCGAGGACTTCTAACATTCCAACCCTAAGTGATCCTGGGACCTCGAACATCCCAATTGTGGGTGATCCCAGGACCTCTAACCGTAGATGATTCCCACTATCTCGATTGTTCCAACTCTTCCTGGGACCACTGACATTCCGACTTTGGCTAATAATCTCACCCCGACATCTGTTGCATGATCGTAGCACCCTTGACATAACAATACTGGGCTGACCTGAGAGCAGTTACTTATTACTAGGGCACTGCGTGCTAATAAATAATCGCTCTTGATCGTGAAACGCGTCTGGCGTTTCTATTCTCTAGGGCGAGGCCCTTTCCTCATCCTGTTCATTATCAGCACATTTTTTTAAATTTGGGAATATTTTGAAGGAATGGGACAATTAAAATAATCTAGTTTTTGCAGACATTACCATCTTCCATTTATTCCTAGGGGTAGGAGGCAGAGCCTACTTCCTGATTTTCATTGATTAACCTGAGACCAGTGACCCCTGACTTCCCAACACCAGATTATCCAGTATATAAGGCTATTAAAATGACACGGGACTGGGTTAGCCAGACATATTAAGCTATGTTACCATTCGATCATCTCTGTAGAACATCGACATCTGTTCAGTCCCTTATTGTCAAAGACATAACAGAGAAACAATGGCTTGAAGGGATACCCTGGAAGTCCGCTATAGAGACTCTGTCCTCATCTCACCCTGATCATGGTAAATTCCCTTTACCAGGCCCCGTGTACAGACTCCTGGGAGTTCCTGCTATCCAGGTAATATCTGTCAGAGTGTGATGGACGAGGAGCTGGAAGAGATCGGTGGGAGGCAGCACTGTTACAGAGTAATCAATAGGGATGAAGAGACGTTAAGCAGCTTAACAGCCCCTAATAAATAGTGCAATGAATAGACGGCAGAGACAGACGCTTACAGAGCAGAATCCCATACACAAAAACCAGACAGCGGCAAAGTATGAGACTACTGCTGCGTATAGTACGGAAGCAATCCCTGAGACTACAGAGCCCCGCATCCCAACGTACCCTGTGTACAGACACAGTGCCCCGCTACCCAATGTACCCTGTGTACAGACACAGTGCCCCGCTAATCAACGTACCCTGTGTACAGACACAGTGCCCCGCTACTCAACGTACCCTGTGTACAGACACAGTGCCCCGCTACTCAACGTACCCTGTGTACAGACACAGAGCCCCGCATCCCAACGTACCCTGTGTACAGACACAGAGCCCCGCATCCCAACGTACCCTGTGTACAGACACAGAGCCCCGCTACTCAACGTACCCTGTGTACAGACACAGTGCCCCGCTACTCAACGTACCCTGTGTACAGACACAGTGCCCCGCTACTCAGCGTACCCTGTGTACAGACACAGTGCCCCGCATCCCAACGTACCCTGTGTACAGACACAGTGCCCCGCTACTCAACGTACCCTGTGTACAGACACAGTGCCCCGCTACTCAACGTACCCTGTGTACAGACACAGTGCCCCGCTACTCAACGTACCCTGTGTACAGACACAGTGCCCCGCTACTCAACGTACCCTGTGTACAGACACAGAGCCCCGCATCCCAACGTACCCTGTGTACAGACACAGAGCCCCTCATCCCAACGTACCCTGTGTACAGACACAGAGCCCCGCTACTCAGCGTACCCTGTGTACAGACACAGTGCCCCGCTACTCAGCTTACCCTGTGTACAGACACAGTGCCCCGCTACTCAACGTACCCTGTGTACAGACACAGAGCCCCGCATCCCAACGTACCCTGTGTACAGACACAGAGCCCCGCATCCCAACGTACCCTGTGTACAGACACAGAGCCCCGCATCCCAACGTACCCTGTGTACAGACACAGAGCCCGGCTACCCAACGTACCCTGTGTACAGACACAGAGCCCCGCTACCCAACGTACCCTGTGTACAGACACAGAGCCCCGCTACCCAACGTACCCTGTGTACAGACACAGTGCCCCGCTACTCAACGTACCCTGTGTACAGACACAGAGCCCCGCATCCCAACGTACCCTGTGTACAGACACAGAGCCCCGCATCCCAACGTACCCTGTGTACAGACACAGTGCCCCGCATCCCAACGTACCCTGTGTACAGACACAGTGCCCCGCAACTCAACGTACCCTGTGTACAGACACAGAGCCCCGCATCCCAACGTACCCTGTGTACAGACACAGAGCCCCGCTACCCAACGTACCCTGTGTACAGACACAGAGCCCCGCTACCCAACGTACCCTGTGTACAGACACAGAGCCCGGCTACTCAACGTACCCTGTGTACAGACACAGAGCCCCGCATCCCAACGTACCCTGTGTACAGACACAGAGCCCCGCTACCCAACGTACCCTGTGTACAGACACAGAGCCCCGCTACCCAACGTACCCTGTGTACAGACACCGAGCCCGGCTACTCAACGTACCCTGTGTACAGACACAGTGCCCCGCTACTCAACGTACCCTGTGTACAGACACAGTGCCCCGCTACTCAGCGTACCCTGTGTACAGACACAGAGCCCCGCTACTCAGCGTACCCTGTGTACAGACACAGAGCCCGGCTTCTCAACGTACCCTGTGTACAGACACAGAGCCCCGCTACCCAACGTACCCTGTGTACAGACACAGAGCCCCGCTACCCAACGTACCCTGTGTACAGACACAGAGCCCGGCTACTCAACGTACCCTGTGTACAGACACAGAGCCCCGCATCCCAACGTACCCTGTGTACAGACACAGAGCCCCGCTACCCAACGTACCCTGTGTACAGACACAGAGCCCCGCTACCCAACGTACCCTGTGTACAGACACAGAGCCCGGCTACTCAACGTACCCTGTGTACAGACACAGTGCCCCGCTACTCAACGTACCCTGTGTACAGACACAGTGCCCCGCTACTCAACGTACCCTGTGTACAGACACAGCACACCGCTACTCAGCGTACCCTGTGTACAGACACAGAGCCCCGCATCCCAACGTACCCTGTGTACAGACACAGAGCCCCGCTACTCAACGTACCCTGTGTACAGACACAGAGCCCCGCTACTCAGCGTACCCTGTGTACAGACACAGAGCCCCGCTACTCAGCGTACCCTGTGTACAGACACAGAGCCCCGCTACTCAGCGTACCCTGTGTACAGACACAGAGCCCCGCTACCCAACGTACCCTGTGTACAGACACAGAGCCCCGCATCCCAACGTACCCTGTGTACAGACACAGAGCCCCTCTACTCAACGTACCCTGTGTACAGACACAGCACACCGCTACTCAGCGTACCCTGTGTACAGACACAGAGCCCGGCTACTCAAAGTACCCTGTGTACAGACACAGAGCCCCGCATCCCAACGTACCCTGTGTACAGACACAGAGCCCCGCTACTCAACGTACCCTGTGTACAGACACAGCACACCGCTACCCAACATACCCTGTGTACAGACACAGAGCCCCGCATCCCAACGTACCGTGTGTACAGACACAGAGCCCCGCTACTCAATGTACCCTGTGTACAGACACAGCACACCGCTACCCAACGTACCCTGTGTACAGACACAGAGCCCCGCTACTCAACGTACCCTGTGTACAGACACAGAGCCCCGCTACTCAATGTACCCTGTGTACAGACACAGAGCCCCGCATCCCAACGTACCGTGTGTACAGACACAGAGCCCCGCTACTCAACGTACCCTGTGTACAGACACAGTGCCCCGCTACTCAACGTACCCTGTGTACAGACACAGAGCCCCGCATCCCAACGTACCCTGTGTACAGGCACAGAGCCCCGCTACCCAACGTACCCTGTGTACAGACACAGTGCCCCGCATCCCAACGTACCCTGTGTACAGACACAGTGCCCCGCTACCCAACGTACCCTGTGTACAGACACAGAGCCCCGCATCCCAACGTACCGTGTGTACAGACACAGAGCCCCGCATCCCAACGTACCCTGTGTACAGACAAAGAGCCCCGCATCCCAACGTACCCTGTGTACAAACACAGTGCCCCGCTACCCAACGTACACTGTGTACAGACACAGTGCCCCGCTACCCAACGTACCCTGTGTACAGACACAGTGCCCCGCTACCCAACGTACCCTGTGTACAGACACAGTGCCCCGCTACTCAACGTACTCTGTGTACAGACACAGAGCCCCGCTACTCAACGTACCGTGTGTACAGACACAGCACACCGCTACTCAGCGTACCCTGTGTACAGACACAGCACACCGCTACCCAACGTACCCTGTGTACAGACACAGAGCCCCGCTACCCAACGTACCCTGTGTACAGACACAGTGCCCCGCTACCCAACGTACCCTGTGTACAGACACAGAGCCCCGCATCCCAACGTACCCTGTGTACAGACACAGAGCCCCGCTACTCAACGTACCCTGTGTACAGACACAGTGCCCCGCATCCCAACGTACCCTGTGTACAGACACAGTGCCCCGCTACTCAACGTATCCTGTGTACAGACACAGTGCCCCGCATCCCAACGTACCCTGTGTACAGACACAGTGCCCCGCTACCCAACGTACCCTGTGTACAGACACAGAGCCCCGCTACCCAACGTACCCTGTGTACAGACACAGAGCCCCGCATCCCAACGTACCCTGTGTACAGACACAGTGCCCCGCTACTCAACGTACCGTGTGTACAGACACAGAGCCCCGCTACTCAACGTACCCTGTGTACAGACACAGTGCCCCGCTACCCAACGTACCCTGTGTACAGACACAGCACACCGCTACTCAACGTACCCTGTGTACAGACACAGAGCCCCGCTACCCAACGTACCCTGTGTACAGACACAGTGCCCCGCATCCCAACGTACCCTGTGTACAGACACAGTGCCCCGCTACCCAACGTACCCTGTGTACAGACACAGTGCCCCGCTACCCAACGTACCCTGTGTACAGACACAGAGCCCCGCTACCCAACGTACCCTGTGTACAGACACAGAGCCCCGCATCCCAACATACCCTGTGTACAGACACAGTGCCCCGCTACCCAACGTACCCTGTGTACAGACACAGTGCCCCGCTACTCAACGTACCCTGTGTACAGACACAGTGCCCCGCTACTCAACGTACCCTGTGTACAGACACAGAGCCCCGCTACTCAACGTACCCTGTGTACAGACACAGCACACCGCTACTCAGCGTACCCTGTGTACAGACACAGAGCCCCGCATCCCAACGTACCCTGTGTACAGACACAGAGCCCCGCTACTCAACGTACCCTGTGTACAGACACAGAGCCCCGCTACCCAACGTACCCTGTGTACAGACACAGAGCCCCGCTACCCAACGTACCCTGTGTACAGACACAGCACACCGTGTGTACAGACACAGTGCCCCGCTACTCAACGTACCCTGTGTACAGACACAGTGCCCCGCTACTCAACGTACCCTGTGTACAGACACAGTGCCCCGCTACTCAACACACCGTGTGTACAGACACAGCACACCGCTACTCAACACACCGTGTGTACAGACACAGAGCCCGGCTACCCAACGTACCCTGTGTACAGACACAGAGCCCCGCTACCCAACGTACCCTGTGTACAGACACAGTGCCCCGATACTCAACACACCCTGTGTACAGACACAGAGCCCCGCTACCCAACGTACCGTGTGTACAGACACAGTGCCCCGCTACCCAACGTACCGTGTGTACAGACACAGAGCCCCGCATCCCAACGTACCCTGTGTACAGACACAGTGCCCCGCTACTCAGCGTACCCTGTGTACAGACACAGTGCCCCGCTACTGAACGTACCCTGTGTACAGACACAGTGCCCCGCTACTCAACGTACCCTGTGTACAGACACAGTGCCCCGCTACTCAACACACCGTGTGTACAGACACAGCACACCGTGTGTACAGACACAGAGCCCCGCTACTCAACACACCGTGTGTACAGACACAGAGCCCCGCTACTCAACACACCGTGTGTACAGACACAGAGCCCGGCTACCCAATGTACCCTGTGTACAGACACAGAGCCCCGCTACCCAACGTACCCTGTGTACAGACACAGTGCCCCGATACTCAACACACCCTGTGTACAGACACAGAGCCCCGCTACCCAACGTACCGTGTGTACAGACACAGTGCCCCGCTACCCAACGTACCGTGTGTACAGACACAGTGCCCCGCTACTCAACACACCGTGTGTACAGACACAGCACACCGTGTGTACAGACACAGAGCCCCGCTATCCAACGTACCGTGTGTACAGACACAGTGCCCCGCTACTCAACACACCGTGTGTACAGACACAGCACACCGTGTACAGACACAGTGCCCCGCTACTCAACACACTGTATGTACAGACACAGCACACTATGTGTACAGACACAGCACACTGTGTGTACAGACACAGCACACTGTGCGTACAGACACAGAGCCCAGCTACTCAACACACTGTGTGTACAGACACACCATGTGTACAGACACAGTGCCCCTCTACCAACACACTGTGTGTACAGACACAGAGCCCAGCTACTCAACACACTGTGTGTACAGACACAGCACACCGTGTGTACAGACACAGTGCCCCGCTACTCAACACACTGTATGTAGACACAGCACACTGTGTGTACAGACACAGCACACTGTGTGTACAGACACAGCACGCTGTGCGTACAGACACAGAGCCCAGCTACTCAACACACTGTGTGTACAGACACAGCACACCGTGTGTACAGACACAGTGCCCCGCTACTCAACACACTGTGTGTACAGACACAGCACCCTGCTCCTGAGCGCACAGAGAGTACAGACACATGGTATACCAACACAGCACACTGCACCCAAGCACGCATGACACACAAACACAGTACCTGATAGCGCAGGACACTTTCACAGTCATTCACTAACTCAGAATAGCAGAAGTCTAATGGAAATGGGAAAGTCCATTGCTCTCAGGATCACTAAGCATCTAATCTGCTGCTTGAAATGTTTTTGGAAGGCGTATATTAAAGCAGCCCCAGCACGCAGCCTTTAGTAATAGGTGGATTTCCTATTACTTTTTTGGGGGGAAAAACACCAACAACCTTGATTCAAACAATAACATGTCTATGAATGGCTGAACAAATCTACATTAAATGTGCTAGTAAATTGCTTTTTGCTGCAAAAACTGGGGTGAGAACAGTTTAAAGTTTTAATAAGAATTGTTTACGGTTCTAGAAACCCGGATTTAAGTATAACAAAGCATTCTTAATGCTTTAACCCTTTAGTACCATAGGACGTCAGACAAGTAAGAAATGCCTCACTCTCAGATCAATATATCTCCTAAGTGTCCCGATTTAGGAGGGACAGTCCCTCTTTGCACCCTCTTTCCCCCTCTATTGTCCTTCTTTTTCTGGATGTTCTGAAGTTTTGGTCGGTATGAGTGTAGCTCCAGAGCTATAAAACTCACAATGTTATAAACTACAGAGCTATAAAACTCACAATGTTATAAACTACAATATATGTTTTTATAGTAATGTGCCTAAGTTAAATATTTTTTTTCTGTACTAAATGACTTCTCAAACTGCATGTATAGTTATCGTTTGGCCACAAAGTCACTGAATTATCTAATAATGCCCCAGCCACACCATCAGTCATTCCCACAAAGGGGCAGGGCAAAGTAGTTGTTGCCCCCAGTGTATATTATACTGAGGGGTGAGAGCATTTGTCCAGCACCCAACACCATGTTTAATGGGGACCTGGAAGACATTTGGCTGGCTCTCCGACCCATTTTTGATAGAGGGATCAGGGCTTTAAGGGTGCCCCCCCCCCCCCCCCCCCATTAATTGTACCACCAATGATGAAGTGTGCCAAGTGTACTGCAGGCTGTTACATCATTTTTAAAGGGACTCAGTCACCTCAACATGTTTATTAGCAAATGTAAAGAATTTTTACAAAAATTTAAATATTATTAATACATGGGGAGTAATCTATAGTGCAAAGTGTCGGGCGTTTTATAAAAAGACACAGTCGCGGTATGTCCGTACCATGGCCAGTGCTGGGTTAGTCTAAGAGTTGTTGTGATATGTTGATCAGCGCTGTGCTAGTGGGGGTGCTGTACATAGCACAGGGTGCTACCATGTTACTGCCATGCTGTGAAAGTTTACCATAGTGACATGCTGCTGTGACATCTCTCTAATTGCCCCAGTCTACATTTAGCATTTATTGATTTTTTTTTTTTTCTACAGAAATTGGTGCTCAGGGAATTTAAAAAAAAAGATATCACATGGGGCCACAGAGCAGCTGGCCATCTACTGAGTAACAGTATGCCCTAAACACTGCTCTGTATATAGCTCCACTGCACCTACTGTCCTCTCTACCACCGAGATGCTCACTGGTTATAAGAAATCATGGGCTCACTGGCGAGATCAGTTCGGTATTAGAACTTCTGGGGCAGAGTTCTAAAAGTGATGTAATCAGCAGGAACATTCCATTGGTTTCCAAGGTGACCGGACCACTTTTTTTTTTTTATTACTCTGTGGCACAATTATACATAACCTCCATTGTAATGAACAATATAAAGCAGTATGGTGCGATGGGAGGCGTGGATGAATCCCATGGCGCGGTGGGAGGAGCCAAGATGTAAGGGGAGGGATTTAGGAAAAGCTGTGGGAGTTAAAGCTAATTGGATACAGAGGGTTTATTGAGGACATGTAAGGTTTAATATGCTGCAAGATGACTCCGTGATTGCCAAATATCTTATCACATGTCATTTCTTATAATATAGATACTTATATAGATACTTGATCTTATATCTGATTTCTACCGACATATGGGATTTTGTATTAAATGTGTAAATATTGTGCCCCATTAGCCTTGGATATACAGTGGAGAAGTAGATTTAAAATGATACCCTTTATTGGCTGAGAATTTGATTGCAAGCTCTTAAGATCAAAGCCTTACAACTTAGTCTCATAAGCTTGCAATCAAATTCTCGGTTAGTCAATAAAGGGTTAACATTTCAGCTCTACTTATCCCTTAGGCGAGCTGTACATTTGCTGGCGTTTGTTGAGTTCCTAAATCCATGGTGCTGTGATCGTCTGGCATCGGCGGGGTTAATCAGATCTGCAGCACTTACTAAGCCCAAGTTGAATTTTTAAAGAGACGCAGAACACAGCAGCTGTGCGTCTAGCTTTGAGCACCCCCTTTGTCCCATCACTAGTTAAATACCTGTCTTCACCTCCCCCCCCCCCCCTCTGTGGACCCATCAATGTTGCCTTCCCTGGCTGCGGCAGTGTCACAGTGTGTAACACTTTCTGATTTGCGTATGGCAGGTGTACGGTGCGAGGCACGTGCCCTGGTTTTCGGGTCCCAGCAGCCGCTGGCGGATCACGCAGGCAGGTCTATGAATATTTCATGAGGAGGGGAGGGGGGAAGATGTGCTGGGGGAGCTCAAAACATCTGGCAGGTCTCAGGGGGAACCCAGCTCTGTGTACCAAGGCAGAAACTGTGAAGTATGAAAGAGACAGGAGAGAGTGTGAAGATACTGAGTGAGCGAATAAAGGGGGGGGGGGGGGGGGGGTGAAGGAGAAACAGAAAATGGTGAGTGGGGAGAGAGAGAGAGAGAAAGAAAGATGGGCAAGGGAGAAAGATGAGCCAGCCTGGGGGAGAAAGAGGCATAAGAGAGGGGTGGAACTTGGGTTGAGAGGGGGATAAGGGTGGGAGATATGGGGTGAGATGGAGAGAAAATAAAATGGGCAAAGGAATTTGGGAGATAAGGGGGAGCAGGGAAATCCCATTATAAGAAGGAAAGGACAAAGGGAGCAGTGGAAAATGCGGGGGAGATGGAAAATGGGGGGGGGGGGGATGGGGGGACTGGAATAAGAGACAGGGGGGGGGGGAGCGAGGGCAAAAAAGTTAGATAAAAAATTAGAGGCGGGCAAAGAGGAGTAATGATTGAGAGGCGTAAATGTGATAATTAGGGCAGTTGGCATATCGAGAAATACATTCCTTCATATAGAGATTAAGATAAAAACATACAAATAAGGTGTGTGTGTATATATATATAGTAGACAGATACATTCTGATTGATGTATAGATAAACATAGAAAGAGATCTATCTCAGGTCTATCTATCACTCAATGTGGTGTATGCTTTACCACAATCCTCACCTGTGTTATCATCGGAAAGAATATCAAGTCTCCGAGAGTACAAAGAGTATTGTATCTGTCCCTGGATTGATTTCCTCCTGCAATCCCTCAAACTGCCACTTTAAGTAAACGTACGGGTCCTGCTGCTGTCGGGGGGGCGGGGGTGGGGGGGGGGGGGGTAAAGGAAAGAGCTCTGTGCCGTTAATTTCTTTTTATCAACTCACCAAAGACGGGGGGGGGGGGGGGGGGGGAAATAAATAAATGAATTTAAAACCTGCCGTTTCCAGTAGTGATCTGAGAAGCACAGGATTACATGCAAGGAGACTGGCATTTGGCCAGGGCTCGGAGGAGAGGGGGCTCTATGTGAAGTTATTTATCCAGATCTGTGTAGCAACCAGCATGCCCCCCCCCCCCCCCCATGCAAAGTATTCTCTAAATTAACGTACACACACCAAAACCAGAAGTTATTTCGGTGTTACTACCCTAGAAAGGAAGTGCCCTGGTGCAAAATATGTTGGCCTGTGGAATTGGGCTGGATTAGTTTAAACTTTAGTTAAATTCTCCCCCTTCCCTTGTTTCCTACAAATTGGGGTAACTTGAACACCTGACGACCCCCCCCCCCCCCCCCGCATTTGGCGGTCTCTATTTTGTGGCCGTATAGATCGATTACAACAGGTACGTGCTTCTTTCTTGTCCCAGACATTCAACGCAATCCAAATTTCCAAGCCGCAGAAAAAGATACCCCAGAAAAAGAAGCAAGAACATAAAACAGATAAAACAGATGTACCATAAGGGACACTAGGTTTCATGTTCCATTGCCTTCTTCGTGTCGTATCCACTTATTCAATTATTTTTCAATCCCAGGAAACCAGAGAGTTACAAACTAAATGGAGAGTTGGAATCAAGGACCCCACATCCATGGAGGTGCTGGGATCAGCTGTGTGGCACGTCCGCCATGATAGTCCGCATGACACGAAAGGCGTGTTGGCATCCATATAATAATCTAAGCGCTCCCAGCCCTAAAGAGAGGGTATCTGTACATCCATGTGATAAGCCCATATATTGCCTTCTTAAGGGCAGGGGATCAATCCACAGCGTGCTATTCCCAACATCGGAATTATTCCAGGGATCCGGCGCCCACTTCCACCCGGTCGCAGAACTGCATTGCAACGCCGGAATGTGAAGATCCGGAGAGCTAAGCGGCAGATGGGAATATCTGGGAAAAATGCCCAATCTTTGGATATCCCTCCGTCTGGGTGTTTTGACTGGCCATAGAAAACAGACGCCCAAAATCAAAAAAGCGCCGGCGCCACGGTAGTTGCTGTGCACTGAAGAGTTATCCACGTTACAGATGCATGGGGGGGGGGGGGGGAGAATAGATCCCTGTAAAATTCCTGTGTTTAGGAAACGAAGGCATTCGTGGCACAGAGGAACCTGCTGATTATTTTTTTTCCCATTGTACAACCTGTTCTTCTTTTCTCTCTCTTTCAGCCTGTGTCACTCTCTTCCTCCTTTTTCACCCTCTCTCTCGCTCTCCCTCTTCTCGTCTCTCTGCCTGTCTCTCTCACGTTGTTTGTTGTGTCATTCTCAATGGCGCCTGTGCCAAAAACCACCTCCCGCCTGGCTGGGTATGTGGTGCCAGCTTCTCCTGGCCCCATGCTGCCAGAGTTGGCACCTTCTCAGCTCCAGCTTCTGTGGCATCTGTCCATCTTTCTTTTCTTCTGTGATCTCCCATCCTCCTCTCCCGTCGCCTCCCGACCCGTGGTACCCGTGCCAGCTATCAGCACAATTGGCAGCGACGAAGCCAACTTATTTTCCCGCAGCTGCTGAGCTTTTTCTGACTCCGTCGACGGAGGCACAGAACGGGCAGGCATAGGGAAGTTCAGACTCTGTGCCAAGAAGGGGAACGCCACTTTGACAGACAGGATGCTCCGATGACTACATAACATACAGATATTTGATACATAGACTGGGAGAGATCCATCACCGTGTAACTGATTTGATTTTGCAGCGCAGTACCCATGCTTCGGATCGATACAATTTACAATGAAACGTCGATTTTTTTGTTTTTATTTTATTTTAAAATTTTGCCATCATTTGTTTCTCATCGCTACACGTAGCCAAAAACAAAACCCGAACCTGTTTTTAGTAACATTTGTATCCAAGAGGGGGAAAGCTACACTGCCCTAGCACCAGATAATATGGGAACTCATGTAAAGAGGGGCAGATGTTACATATGGAACTGGCTATGGAGCAGTTGGAATTCAGCCAATGGGGAATCTATCTTCCACCCTGCTTATCACTCATTGGATGACAGTGTTTGAATTTTGAACATTGCCCTGAGATACAGACTCTGTTTACAGTGTCTGTCTAGGTCCACAGAAAATCATTGTTGACCATCACCAGGAACAATACTGATGATGGGATATATACATATCTAGAATGGAAAGTTCAGGAATTTGTTGCAAAATAGTTTAGACCTACTGGTAAAGGTATAGGGGGTTGTGTGTAAACATCCCACGCTTAAGGGGTTGAGAAATATTAAATATTGGGGGCATTTGCTAGTATAATATGTATAATGATGTACATTTCTTATCGATCCTGACACATTGAAGTGTGGGAATTATGCCTTGGATTGGCAGGAGTTAGTGCTAAGTGTTGGCGCACTAGAAGACGCCATCCCTTTCTATATAACCCCTCTAATATCTGCATTCTGTGGTATGACTGATGTTCTATCCTGTGTTCTAATTGAGATCTTTGGCATTCGGTTACAGACACTTTCAGTTCTGTAGGTATGAATAGATTCTACTGATAATGTCCGCAGTACAGTGAGCGGTGCTAATCAGGAAGTACAGGTAGCGGAATGGATCAAACTAAAAGGATCGGGGGAACCACAAGAAGGATCTGCAAATCTTAGGAGTCCCTGCTCTGCGGCTGCCAGCTCATTCGTGGAGCACACCTGCTCTGCACTGCCTCAAATGTTACAACTTTGTGGTTTCTCGTTCAACCTCAAAAGAGAACAGCTGTAGGGAAGGGAGGGTGGGGGCATTTTTCAGGTCTCCACCTGTGCCTTTTGTTAGAATAGGGGGTTCCCCTGAATATCTTGCAGGGAGAGACCTTACAGAGCCTTGATCTACCTTGCAGAGCCTTGATCTACCCTGCTTGCTATGTTATGTATGAGTTGTACACTTTGCAAGCGGAGAATTAAACACACTAGAACTGTACTAAATTCTGTGGTTTAAAGGGGTCAGACTATACATACTGATCCTCTGCAAGTGTCTTAGTCCAAAGGGCTACATAGCACTTCCACAAGCAGATCAACCCCAAAAATAGTCAGTACCATAATCTGACAAGCTGGTTAGTTCATATAGTTGAGTGGTAGTCTGAGGAGTATATCAGTTTTCCCAGACAAGTATATGAGGCCACATATCTATTACCCAGGCAAGTATATGAGGCCACATATCTATTACCCAGGCAAGTATATGAGGCCACATATCTATTACCCAGGCAAGTATATGAGGCCACATATCTATTACCCAGACAAGTATATCAGGCCACATATCTATTACCCAGGCAAGTATATGAGGCCACATATCTATTACCCAGACAAGTATATGAGGCCAGATATCTATTACCCAGGCAAGTATATGAGGCCAGATATCTATTACCCAGGCAAGTATATGAGGCCACATATCTATTACCCAGACAAGTATATGAGGCCACATATCTATTACCCAGACAAGTATATGAGGCCACATATCTATTACCCAGACAAGTATATGAGGCCACATATCTATTACCCAGACAAGTATATGAGGCCAGATATCTATTACCCAGGCAAGTATATGAGGCCAGATATCTATTACCCAGACAAGTATATGAGGCCAGATATCTATTACCCAGGCAAGTATATGAGGCCAGATATCTATTACCCAGACAAGTATATGAGGCCAGATATCTATTACCCAGGCAAGTATATGAGGCCAGATATCTATTACCCAGGCAAGTATATGAGGCCAGATATCTATTACCCAGGCAAGTATATGAGGCCAGATATCTATTACCCAGGCAAGTATATGAGGCCAGATATCTATTACCCAGGCAAGTATATGAGGCCAGATATCTATTACCCAGGCAAGTATATGAGGCCAGATATCTATTACCCAGACAAGTATATGAGGCCACATATCTATTACCCAGACAAGTATATGAGGCCACATATCTATTACCCAGGCAAGTATATGAGGCCACATATCTATTACCCAGACAAGTATATGAGGCCACATATCTATTACCCAGACAAGTATATGAGGCCAGATATCTATTACCCAGGCAAGTATATGAGGCCACATATCTATTACCCAGACAAGTATATGAGGCCACATATCTATTACCCAGACAAGTATATGAGGCCACATATCTATTACCCAGACAAGTATATGAGGCCACATATCTATTACCCAGGCAAGTATATGAGGCCACATATCTATTACCCAGACAAGTATATGAGGCCACATATCTATTACCCAGGCAAGTATATCAGGCCACATATCTATTACCCAGACAAGTATATTAGGCCAGATATCTATTACCCAGACAAGTATATGAGGCCAGATATCTATTACCCAGACAAGTATATGAGGCCAGATATCTATTACCCAGACAAGTATATGAGGCCAGATATCTATTACCCAGACAAGTATATGAGGCCACATATCTATTACCCAAGCAAGTATATGAGGCCAGATATCTATTACCCAGGCAAGTATATGAGGCCACATATCTATTACCCAGGCAAGTATATGAGGCTACATATCTATTACCCAGACAAGTATATGAGGCCAGATATCTATTACCCAGGCAAGTATATCAGGCCACATATCTATTACCCAGACAAGTATATGAGGCCACATATCTATTACCCAGACAAGTATATGAGGCCACATATCTATTACCCAGACAAGTATATGAGGCCAGATATCTATTACCCAGGCAAGTATATGAGGCCAGATATCTATTACCCAGGCAAGTATATGAGGCCAGATATCTATTACCCAGGCAAGTATATGAGGCCAGATATCTATTACCCAGGCAAGTATATGAGGCCAGATATCTATTACCCAGGCAAGTATATGAGGCCAGATATCTATTACCCAGACAAGTATATGAGGCCAGATATCTATTACCCAGGCAAGTATATGAGGCCAGATATCTATTACCCAGGCAAGTATATGAGGCCAGATATCTATTACCCAGGCAAGTATATGAGGCCAGATATCTATTACCCAGGCAAGTATATGAGGCCAGATATCTATTACCCAGGCAAGTATATGAGGCCAGATATCTATTACCCAGACAAGTATATGAGGCCACATATCTATTACCCAGACAAGTATATGAGGCCACATATCTATTACCCAGACAAGTATATGAGGCCACATATCTATTACCCAGGCAAGTATATGAGGCCACATATCTATTACCCAGACAAGTATATGAGGCCACATATCTATTACCCAGGCAAGTATATCAGGCCACATATCTATTACCCAGACAAGTATATTAGGCCAGATATCTATTACCCAGACAAGTATATGAGGCCAGATATCTATTACCCAGACAAGTATATGAGGCCAGATATCTATTACCCAGACAAGTATATGAGGCCAGATATCTATTACCCAGACAAGTATATGAGGCCACATATCTATTACCCAGGCAAGTATATGAGGCCAGATATCTATTACCCAGGCAAGTATATGAGGCCACATATCTATTACCCAGGCAAGTATATGAGGCCACATATCTATTACCCAGACAAGTATATGAGGCCAGATATCTATTACCCAGGCAAGTATATCAGGCCACATATCTATTACCCAGACAAGTATATGAGGCCACATATCTATTACCCAGACAAGTATATGAGGCCACATATCTATTACCCAGACAAGTATATGAGGCCAGATATCTATTACCCAGGCAAGTAAATGAGGCCACATATCTATTACCCAGGCAAGTATATCAGGCCACATATCTATTACCCAGACAAGTATATGAGGCCACATATCTATTACCCAGACAAGTATATGAGGCCAGATATCTATTACCCAGTCAAGTATATGAGGCCAGATATCTATTACCCAGACAAGTATATCAGGCCACATATCTATTACCCAGACAAGTATATGAGGCCACATATCTATTACCCAGACAAGTATATGAGGCCAGATATCTATTACCCAGGCAAGTATATCAGGCCACATATCTATTACCCAGACAAGTATATGAGGCCAGATATCTATTACCCAGGCAAGTATATGAGGCCACATATCTATTACCCAGACAAGTATATGAGGCCACATATCTATTACCCAGACAAGTATATGAGGCCAGATATCTATTACCCAGGCAAGTATATCAGGCCACATATCTATTACCCAGACAAGTATATCAGGCCACATATCTATTACCCAGACAAGTATATGAGGCCACATATCTATTACCCAGACAAGTATATGAGGCCACATATCTATTACCCAGACAAGTATATGAGGCCACATATCTATTACCCAGACAAGTATATGAGGCCACATATCTATTACCCAGGCAAGTATATGAGGCCACATATCTATTACCCAGACAAGTATATCAGGCCACATATCTATTACCCAGACAAGTATATGAGGCCAGATATCTATTACCCAGGCAAGTATATGAGGCCACATATCTATTACCCAGACAAGTATATGAGGCCACATATCTATTACCCAGGCAAGTATATGAGGCCACATATCTATTACCCAGACAAGTATATCAGGCCACATATCTATTACCCAGACAAGTATATGAGGCCACATATCTATTACCCAGACAAGTATATGAGGCCACATATCTATTACCCAGACAAGTATATGAGGCCACATATCTATTACCCAGGCAAGTATATGAGGCCACATATCTATTACCCAGACAAGTATATGAGGCCAGATATCTATTACCCAGACAAGTATATGAGGCCAGATATCTATTACCCAGGCAAGTATATGAGGCCAGATATCTATTACCCAGACAAGTATATGAGGCCAGATATCTATTACCCAGACAAGTATATGAGGCCAGATATCTATTACCCAGGCAAGTATATGAGGCCAGATATCTATTACCCAGACAAGTATATGAGGCCACATATCTATTACCCAGGCAAGTATATCAGGCCACGTATCTATTACCCAGGCAAGTATATCAGGCCACGTATCTATTACCCAGGCAAGTATATCAGGCCACATATCTATTACCCAGGCAAGTATATCAGGCCACATATCTATTACCCAGGCAAGTATATCAGGCCACATATCTATTACCCAGGCAAGTATATCAGGCCACATATCTATTACCCAGACAAGTATATGAGGCCACATATCTATTACCCAGGCAAGTATATCAGGCCACGTATCTATTACCCAGGCAAGTATATCAGGCCACATATCTATTACCCAGGCAAGTATATCAGGCCACATATCTATTACCCAGGCAAGTATATCAGGCCACATATCTATTACCCAGGCAAGTATATCAGGCCACATATCTATTACCCAGACAAGTATATCAGGCCACGTATCTATTACCCAGGCAAGTATATCAGGCCACGTATCTATTACCCAGGCAAGTATATGAGGCCAGATATCTATTACCCAGACAAGTATATCAGGCCACATATCTATTACCCAGGCAAGTATATCAGGCCACGTATCTATTACCCAGGCAAGTATATGAGGCCAGATATCTATTACCCAGGCAAGTATATGAGGCCAGATATCTATTACCCAGGCAAGTATATGAGGCCACATATCTATTACCCAGACAAGTATATCAGGCCACATATCTATTACCCAGACAAGTATATCAGGCCAGATATCTATTACCCAGACAAGTATATGAGGCCACATATCTATTACCCAGACAAGTATATGAGGCCAGATATCTATTACCCAGGCAAGTATATGAGGCCAGATATCTATTACCCAGGCAAGTATATGAGGCCACATATCTATTACCCAGACAAGTATATCAGGCCACGTATCTATTACCCAGGCAAGTATATGAGGCCACATTTACTATTACCCAGACAAGTATATCAGGCCACATATCTATTACCCAGGCAAGTATATCAGGCCACGTATCTATTACCCAGGCAAGTATATGAGGCCAGATATCTATTACCCAGGCAAGTATATGAGGCCAGATATCTATTACCCAGGCAAGTATATGAGGCCACATATCTATTACCCAGACAAGTATATCAGGCCACGTATCTATTACCCAGGCAAGTATATGAGGCCACATATCTATTACCCAGACAAGTATATCAGGCCACGTATCTATTACCCAGACAAGTATATGAGGCCAGATATCTATTACCCAGGCAAGTATATGAGGCCACATATCTATTACCCAGACAAGTATATCAGGCCACGTATCTATTACCCAGACAAGTATATGAGGCCAGATATCTATTACCCAGACAAGTATATCAGGCCACGTATCTATTACCCAGACAAGTATATGAGGCCAGATATCTATTACCCAGGCAAGTATATGAGGCCACATATCTATTACCCAGACAAGTATATGAGGCCAGATATCTATTACCCAGGCAAGTATATGAGGCCAGATATCTATTACCCAGACAAGTATATGAGGCCACATATCTATTACCCAGACAAGTATATGAGGCCAGATATCTATTACCCAGGCAAGTATATGAGGCCACATATCTATTACCCAGACAAGTATATGAGGCCACATATCTATTACCCAGGCAAGTATATGAGGCCACATATCTATTACCCAGGCAAGTATATGAGGCCACATATCTATTACCCAGACAAGTATATGAGGCCACATATCTATTACCCAGGCAAGTATATGAGGCCACATATCTATTACCCAGGCAAGTATATGAGGCCACATATCTATTACCCAGACAAGTATATGAGGCCAGATATCTATTACCCAGGCAAGTATATCAGGCCACGTATCTATTACCCAGACAAGTATATGAGGCCACATATCTATTACCCAGGCAAGTATATGAGGCCACATATCTATTACCCAGGCAAGTATATGAGGCCACATATCTATTACCCAGACAAGTATATGAGGCCACATATCTATTACCCAGACAAGTATATGAGGCCACATATCTATTACCCAGACAAGTATATGAGGCCACATATCTATTACCCAGGCAAGTATATGAGGCCACATATCTATTACCCAGGCAAGTATATGAGGCCACATATCTATTACCCAGGCAAGTATATCAGGCCACGTATCTATTACCCAGACAAGTATATGAGGCCACATATCTATTACCCAGGCAAGTATATCAGGCCACGTATCTATTACCCAGGCAAGTATATGAGGCCACATATCTATTACCCAGGCAAGTATATGAGGCCACATATCTATTACCCAGGCAAGTATATGAGGCCACATATCTATTACCCAGACAAGTATATGAGGCCAGATATCTATTACCCAGGCAAGTATATCAGGCCACGTATCTATTACCCAGACAAGTATATGAGGCCACATATCTATTACCCAGGCAAGTATATGAGGCCACATATCTATTACCCAGGCAAGTATATGAGGCCACATATCTATTACCCAGACAAGTATATGAGGCCACATATCTATTACCCAGACAAGTATATGAGGCCAGATATCTATTACCCAGACAAGTATATGAGGCCACATATCTATTACCCAGGCAAGTATATGAGGCCACATATCTATTACCCAGACAAGTATATGAGGCCACATATCTATTACCCAGACAAGTATATGAGGCCAGATATCTATTACCCAGACAAGTATATGAGGCCACATATCTATTACCCAGACAAGTATATGAGGCCAGATATCTATTACCCAGACAAGTATATGAGGCCACATATCTATTACCCAGACAAGTATATGAGGCCAGATATCTATTACCCAGACAAGTATATGAGGCCACATATCTATTACCCAGACAAGTATATGAGGCCAGATATCTATTACCCAGACAAGTATATGAGGCCACATATCTATTACCCAGACAAGTATATTAGGCCACATATCTATTACCCAGACAAGTATATGAGGCCAGATATCTATTACCCAGGCAAGTTTATGAGGCCACATATCTATTACCCAGACAAGTATATGAGGCCAGATATCTATTACCCAGACAAGTATATGAGGCCACATATCTATTACCCAGACAAGTTTATGAGGCCACATATCTATTACCCAGGCAAGTATATCAGGCCACATATCTATTACCCACACAAGTATATCAGGCCACATATCTATTACCCAGACAAGTATAGCAGGCCACATATCTATTACCCAGACAAGTATATCAGGCCACATATCTATTACCCACACAAGTATATCAGGCCACATATCTATTACCCACACAAGTAAATCAGGCCACGTATCTATTATCCACACAAGTGTGTCAGGCCATATATATTTTACCCATACAAGTACATCAGGCCATGCATTGATACCCATATAAGTACATCAGGTCACGTACAAGTACATTAGGCGACATATTGATACCCATACAAGTACATTAGGCGACATATTGATACCCATACAAGTACATTAGACGACATATTGATACCCATACAAGTACATTAGGCGACAAATTGATACCCATACAAGTACATTAGGCGACATATTGATACCCATACAAGTACATCAGGCCACGTATTGATACCCATACAAGTACATCAGGCCACGTATTGATACCCATACAAGTACATCAGGCCACGTATTGATACCCATACAAGTACATCAGGCCACGTATTGATTACCCAAACAAGTATGTCAGGCCCCCTGTGTAAGCAGTACAAAATAAAGGCAAACGTGGAAAGTATGACTCTTGATCCTGGAGGGTAAAATATCACACTAGGAGTGGGTTAGGAAGTCCTTATTTCTTAACTTTTATTCTTTTCATTTTCGACTGCAAATGAACCAACACGTTTCGACTCCAAACCAGGTTCTTCAACTTGGACTTGTAAATCAACCCATAAAGCAAGTGTAGAGTTATATTGTTATAGGGAATGTTCATAGTAGATGTCAGTAACACCTCAGAGAAAGGAACACGTGCCAAACCAAATATCAATCCAAAACTCACACCCACATAATAATGAGCCATGACATATCGCTCACCGACGTTCTGCCCCCCCCCTCTATGAATCCAACCTAACATCTGTCAAAGGGCGATACATAATGTATCACATGTCTTCTGTGTGATATTAAAATGGGGCTGAGACCTTCCACTATCCCTGTGACGTCAGAAATCCCCATAACCTCTCATCCATGTGCACGCCCTTCTCTCCCCAGTCTTACGAGCTTCCTAATCACCACGCTAATGAGAAACGAGGTCGTTCGAGCAGGGGAAGGGTTACTGCCCTAATTTCCAGTTTTCAGACTGTTCAAGCCATCGCCAACTTTTATTTCATTATTAAATATTCACTTAAATTGTCTTTCTTGTAATTCGTGAGTGCGAGGTGGCAGAATCCTTAACAGGCTGATGCCTTTAACAGGTATTCTTTTAAGTGGCTTGTGATGTTTCTTCATTATTAATTCATACCGAAGCACTAATGACTATAAATGCATTGTGTATTAATGGCTTTCCAGGAGCCCTTCTGGTGGAATTCAGCGTTAATTAACGCTCGGATGCCAAGACGTTCCTGTGCAGTAATAAGTTACAAGACGCTTCTGTGCGTATCTCAAGGCCTTGCAATCTGTTTAACCCTCTCCCCTCTCAGCTGTAGCGTCTAAGTTTGGTTTCTGGAGATCCAGTGAGATGGCATCTTACATGATACTTTGGCCACCAACAGAAGACTTGATTTGCAGACTGTGGGACAGTGGGTCAAATAGTGGACTACTTGCTTGTTTTAGGCCCTTGACTGCTCCGAAGACAGTAGCGACATGCTGGCGGGCATTCTCAAACCTTTTGGTACTTCTGCTGTGTGGACTGCATTACCGGCAGTGCTCAGCTGGTCTGGGGGGGATACCTCTGGTGTGGATTACATCTGACATGGTCGGAGGACAGTTGGAGAGTGGAGAAAGCAGATTTGGGCTCTTGGGGGCTCAGATTATCGCTTCCTCATGATACGCTTTAAACAGGAAGGTGCTATGGGCCCCAGTGCAGAGCACCACAACTAGTCCCGTCACCGGATAAAGATATGCCCTAGCTTCTGCCCAGTTTCTTCCTGCTTTGTGTATTAGTCTATTTACATGTGTAAATCACACTTTATTTCCACCTTAAGATGTTATATTCTGTCTCTATTCTGAGAAGGGACGCTTAAAGGAACTGTCTGGTGCCCAAAATGCAACTTCCAAATATTAATGCATATTAATGTGCCTTCAACGTGCATTGAAATGCATGTTTTACTTACATCTAGATGAAATTGTGAAATTACAGAAGTTTGCAAGAAGCCAGGACTGCCCACACTAGCTGAGTAAAAGTAATTTCCTTTTTGCTGCAGGAACCAATGAGAATAATTTCATTCAAATTAATCAAACTTCCTGTCTCTCTGGTGATCTCATCAGACAATGTGTTGCATTGTTAAGAGATCCTACTGTGTACAAGAGCAAGTCTATCACAGTCCACACAATGTATCCCATTCCAGGAACACAGGGAGTGACTAAATGAAACGAAACTGTAGTAAACTTGCAGAGTATTCACTGGGGGAGGGCTTGCATCAAATATTAAAAATTTGATTTATACAGAATGTCTGCATCAAATTACATAGGGATTAAAGCCTGTGCATTACACAAGCAGTGTTCTTTATCTTGCACCAAAGTGAGTTTGGGGACTAGACTGTCCCTTTAAGATCTGGGTGACACACTACGCCAGAACAATAGCAATATCTTCTGATCACCATTCTGTCACTTCTAACTGATATTTAAATCTCCCATCCTGGGCCTCAAATCCAGAAATGTGCTTATGGTTACAGGCTTTGATTTTACGTGATGATATGACCAGCTTCCAGTATTTTAGGGGGCTGCGGTAGTAAAAGGGTTAACCTGACAAAGGCTACCCAGTAATTAACTTGATTTTTGCATAATGATGTGCCTCCATGCCGAAAAAAAAGATGTCTGCAAAACTCCTCCTCTTCCCACTGTATTTATGTCTCTCGCACGTCTCAGGTCTGTCTGCCCTTTAATCTGTTCCCATCTATATTTTATTGAAGTGTATATACAGGAGGGTAGGCTTACCTGAGAATCTTAAACAAAAGGACAAAAATATTAATAGCATAACATCAGAAAAAAATACCACCGCCCATCAGAAGACATAATGGCCTCAAGGTCAAAGTCTCCACGGGATTAAATGAGGACAAGGTCATAGTATCCGGTTGATGTTATAGTGCTGAGCAGAATAGGGCTTGAGGTTATATCTTGCGACATGCCAGTCAAAACAAGTCTTTTATGGCCATTTAACAGGTGTTGATTACAAATAAGGCAGTAATGATAAGCGCTATAGTATGATTGAAGAGCGTGTCTACCATCTTCATTATAACAGAATTAATCAAAGTGTTACCAAGTGGAAGACAGAGGCGATTCCAAACGGACCACGGAGATGGTGGCCTGGGACTTGTTTGACCAGGCCTAATACAAGAGATTTCGGTGTGGGTTCTGATGGGGGAAGGAGCACCAAATTCAGATGTTGCCTACAGCACCCGAAACGTTTGCTCCAGCCCTGCAGGCAGATTGAGGCAGCCTGCCTTCTGTTGAATTTAAGGCACCTGCGAAAAGCCATACAGCTTGGCTGCGAGGGAATGAGCCGTGAAACATGCATTTTTCATAAAGGAGGAGTAATGAAGGAGGTAAAACTGTCAAAGTCTGAGACAAATGGATGTCTAAGCTATAGTATCTCAGAATGATCAAATAACTGCTGCCAACCTTTCCCGCACATAACACCTGGGAGCAGTGGCGGACTGGCCAGGGTGTCAGCTTGCCCAATGGGGCCCAGTGGTCCGTGATGCAGTGGGCCCCCTTAGTAAAAAAAAAACATCTTTTTTTAAGCTTCGCTGGGTCCAGATAGCGCGTGGTAGTTTTTCTTTACACTATGCGACGATCGGCATCGCCGCATAGTGTTGGATTGCTCCTCCCATGCGCCGGTTGCGTGACCATCGCGTCTCACGTGGAGACGGAGTCACGCTAGGCTGTCACCACGACGGAGAATAGACTGCAGCTGTGCCGATAGGCTCCTCCGGCTCCTAGTCAGGGAAGCTGTGTGGCAATTAAGTTTCCTTTTGGAAGGTGGGCATAGCAGGTCAAAACGTGCAGCCACATATACAGCGCCCCCATCTAGGTACACAGGACCCCTCCAGCCATATAATTAGGTATACAACCCCCCCCAGCCATATCATTTTAATAATATAACATTATACAGCACTCCCCGTCCAGGTATACAGGGCCCCCCCTCCCGCGACATATAATTTTTTTATTATTATTATTGTAAAAATCATCACACAGCACCCCCCAGGTATACAGGGCCCCTCCAGGCAAATAAGTTTATTATTATTTAAAAAATTTAGATATATTATAAAAGTACTTACTGAAATAAAAGTACTCACTGAAATAAAAGTACTCAATGCCAATATCACAAAAATACCCATTTATTTAAACAAAAAAAAAAAAATTCAAACTTAAATTATAACAGTTTCTATTGTATACTGCAAGTAATATGTTCACTGTAATTACTAAAATAAAAATAAAAAATGTATTTTTTGAAAATTGTATTTATTTATTAGAAAAATTAAATTATAGCCTTCTAGTTGTTGGTTGGCCCCTTCTATCTCCTGGAAACCAATATTTTTAGACCCATTCCACCACCGACCTAGGAACTCTTATTTTGGAGGGTAGTGTCTCTTACTGTCCCTCTTTCCTATCTTGGTGTGGCTTTTCTCTAAGAGGTCAGGATGTTTTTTATGTGTAGGTGTATCACAGAGTTCCTTAGCAATAAAACTCACAGTAATCTGCATTGTGTGTATCGCTGAGTTCTACAGCAATAAAATTTACGGTAATCTGCATTGTGTATATTGCTGAGTTCCACAGCAATAAAACTCACAGTAATATGCATTGTGTGTATCGCTGAGTTCACCAGCAATAAAACTCCCAGTAATCTGCATTGTGTGTATCGCTGAGTTCCCCAGCAATAAAACTCCCAGTAATCTGCAAGTATGTGTATCGCTGAGTTCCCCAGCAATAAAACTCACAGTAATCTGCATTGTGTATATTGCTGAGTTCCCCAGCAATAAAACTCCCAGTAATCTGCAAGTATGTGTATCGCTGAGTTCCCCAGCAATAAAACTCACAGTAATCTGCATTGTGTGTATCGCTGAGTTCCCCAGAAATAAAATTTACGGTAATCTGCATTGTGTATATTGCTGAGTTCCCCAGCAATAAAACTCCCAGTAATCTGCATGGTGTGTATCGCTGAGTTCCCCAGCAATAAAACTCCCAGTAATCTGCAAGTATGTGTATCGCTGAGTTCCCCAGCAATAAAACTCACAGTAATCTGCATTGTGTATATTGCTGAGTTCCCCAGCAATAAAACTCCCAGTAATCTGCAAGTATGTGTATCGCTGAGTTCCCCAGCAATAAAACTCCCAGTAATCTGCATTGTGTGTATCGCTGAGTTCCCCAGCAATAAAATTTACGGTAATCTGCATTGTGTATATTGCTGAGTTCCCCGGCAATAAAACTCCCAGTAATCTGCATGGTGTGTATCGCTGAGTTCCCCAGCAATAAAACTCCCAGTAATCTGCATGGTGTGTATCGCTGAGTTCCCCAGCAATAAAACTCCCAGTAATCTGCATGGTGTGTATCGCTGAGTTCCCCAGCAATAAAACTCCCAGTAATCTGCAAGTATGTGTATCGCTGAGTTCCCCAGCAATAAAACTCACAGTAATCTGCATTGTGTGTATCGCTGAGTTCCCCAGCAATAAAACTCACAGTAATCTGCATTGTGTGTATCGCTGAGTTCCCCAGCAATAAAACTCCCAGTAATCTGCATGGTGTGTATCATCGCTGAGTTCCCCAGCAATAAAACTCCCAGTAATCTGCATTGTGTGTATCGCTGAGTTCCCCAGCAATAAAACTCCCAGTAATCTGCATTGTGTGTATCGCTGAGTTCCCCAGCAATAAAACTCACAGTAATCTGCATGGTGTGTATCGCTGAGTTCCCCAGCAATAAAACTCACAGTAATCTGCATGGTGTGTATCGCTGAGTGCCCCAGCAATAAAACTCCCAGTAATCTGCATTGTGTGTATCGCTGAGTTCCCCAGCAATAAAACTCCCAGTAATCTGCATTGTGTGTATCGCTGAGTTCCCCAGCAATAAAACTCCCAGTAATCTGCATTGTGTGTATCGCTGAGTTCCCCAGCAATAAAACTCCCAGTAATCTGCATTGTGTGTATCGCTGAGTTCCCCAGCAATAAAACTCCCAGTAATCTGCATGGTGTGTATCGCTGAGTTCCCCAGCAATAAAACTCCCAGTAATCTGCATGGTGTGTATCGCTGAGTTCCCCAGCAATAAAACTCCCAGTAATCTGCAAGTATGTGTATCGCTGAGTTCCCCAGCAATAAATCTCCCAGTAATCTGCATGGTGTGTATCGCTGAGTTCCCCAGCAATAAAACTCCCAGTAATCTGCATTGTGTGTATCGCTGAGTTCCCCAGCAATAAAACTCCCAGTAATCTGCATTGTGTGTATCGCTGAGTTCCCCAGCAATAAAACTCCCAGTAATCTGCATTGTGTGTATCGCTGAGTTCCCCAGCAATAAAACTCCCAGTAATCTGCAAGTATGTGTATCGCTGAGTTCCCCAGCAATAAAACTCACAGTAATCTGCATTGTGTATATTGCTGAGTTCCCCAGCAATAAAACTCCCAGTAATCTGCAAGTATGTGTATCGCTGAGTTCCCCAGCAATAAAACTCACAGTAATCTGCATTGTGTGTATCGCTGAGTTCCCCAGAAATAAAATTTACGGTAATCTGCATTGTGTATATTGCTGAGTTCCCCAGCAATAAAACTCCCAGTAATCTGCATGGTGTGTATCGCTGAGTTCCCCAGCAATAAAACTCCCAGTAATCTGCAAGTATGTGTATCGCTGAGTTCCCCAGCAATAAAACTCACAGTAATCTGCATTGTGTATATTGCTGAGTTCCCCAGCAATAAAACTCCCAGTAATCTGCAAGTATGTGTATCGCTGAGTTCCCCAGCAATAAAACTCACAGTAATCTGCATTGTGTGTATCGCTGAGTTCCCCAGCAATAAAATTTACGGTAATCTGCATTGTGTTTATTGCTGAGTTCCCCGGCAATAAAACTCCCAGTAATCTGCATGGTGTGTATCGCTGAGTTCCCCAGCAATAAAACTCCCAGTAATCTGCATGGTGTGTATCGCTGAGTTCCCCAGCAATAAAACTCCCAGTAATCTGCATGGTGTGTATCGCTGAGTTCCCCAGCAATAAAACTCCCAGTAATCTGCAAGTATGTGTATCGCTGAGTTCCCCAGCAATAAAACTCACAGTAATCTGCATTGTGTGTATCGCTGAGTTCCCCAGCAATAAAACTCACAGTAATCTGCATTGTGTGTATCGCTGAGTTCCCCAGCAATAAAACTCCCAGTAATCTGCATGGTGTGTATCATCGCTGAGTTCCCCAGCAATAAAACTCCCAGTAATCTGCATTGTGTGTATCGCTGAGTTCCCCAGCAATAAAACTCCCAGTAATCTGCATTGTGTGTATCGCTGAGTTCCCCAGCAATAAAACTCACAGTAATCTGCATGGTGTGTATCGCTGAGTTCCCCAGCAATAAAACTCACAGTAATCTGCATGGTGTGTATCGCTGAGTGCCCCAGCAATAAAACTCCCAGTAATCTGCATTGTGTGTATCGCTGAGTTCCCCAGCAATAAAACTCCCAGTAATCTGCATTGTGTGTATCGCTGAGTTCCCCAGCAATAAAACTCCCAGTAATCTGCATTGTGTGTATCGCTGAGTTCCCCAGCAATAAAACTCCCAGTAATCTGCATTGTGTGTATCGCTGAGTTCCCCAGCAATAAAACTCCCAGTAATCTGCATGGTGTGTATCGCTGAGTTCCCCAGCAATAAAACTCCCAGTAATCTGCATGGTGTGTATCGCTGAGTTCCCCAGCAATAAAACTCCCAGTAATCTGCAAGTATGTGTATCGCTGAGTTCCCCAGCAATAAATCTCCCAGTAATCTGCATGGTATGTATCGCTGAGTTCCCCAGCAATAAAACTCCCAGTAATCTGCATTGTGTGTATCGCTGAGTTCCCCAGCAATAAAACTCCCAGTAATCTGCATTGTGTGTATCGCTGAGTTCCCCAGCAATAAAACTCCCAGTAATCTGCATTGTGTGTATCGCTGAGTTCCCCAGCAATAAAACTCCCAGTAATCTGCATTGTGTGTATCGCTGAGTTCCCCAGCAATAAAACTCCCAGTAATCTGCATTGTGTGTATCGCTGAGTTCCCCAGCAATAAAACTCCCAGTAATCTGCATTGTGTGTATCGCTGAGTTCCCCAGCAATAAAACTCCCAGTAATCTGCATTGTGTGTATCGCTGAGTTCCCCAGCAATAAAACTCACAGTAATCTGCATTGTGTGTATCGCTGAGTTCCCCAGCAATAAAACTCACAGTAATCTGCATTGTGTGTATCGCTGAGTTCCCCAGCAATAAAACTCACAGTAATCTGCATTGTGTGTATCGCTGAGTTCCCCAGCAATAAAACTCACAGTAATCTGCATTGTGTGTATCGCTGAGTTCCCCAGCAATAAAACTCCCAGTAATCTGCATTGTGTATATCGCTGAGTTCCCCAGCAATAAAACTCCCAGTAATCTGCATTGTGTGTATCTCTGAGTTCCCCAGCAATAAAACTCCCAGTAATCTGCAAGTATGTGTATCGCTGAGTTCCCCAGCAATAAAACTCCCAGTAATCTGCATTGTGTGTATCGCTGAGTTCCCCAGCAATAAAACTCACAGTAATCTGCATTGTGTGTATCGCTGAGTTCCCCAGAAATAAAATTTACGGTAATCTGCATTGTGTATATTGCTGAGTTCCCCAGCAATAAAACTCCCAGTAATCTGCATGGTGTGTATCGCTGAGTTCCCCAGCAATAAAACTCCCAGTAATCTGCAAGTATGTGTATCGCTGAGTTCCCCAGCAATAAAACTCACAGTAATCTGCATTGTGTATATTGCTGAGTTCCCCAGCAATAAAACTCCCAGTAATCTGCAAGTATGTGTATCGCTGAGTTCCCCAGCAATAAAACTCACAGTAATCTGCATTGTGTGTATCGCTGAGTTCCCCAGCAATAAAATTTACGGTAATCTGCATTGTGTATATTGCTGAGTTCCCCGGCAATAAAACTCCCAGTAATCTGCATGGTGTGTATCGCTGAGTTCCCCAGCAATAAAACTCCCAGTAATCTGCATTGTGTGTATCGCTGAGTTCCCCAGCAATAAAACTCCCAGTAATCTGCATGGTGTGTATCGCTGAGTTCCCCAGCAATAAAACTCCCAGTAATCTGCAAGTATGTGTATCGCTGAGTTCCCCAGCAATAAAACTCACAGTAATCTGCATTGTGTGTATCGCTGAGTTCCCCAGCAATAAAACTCACAGTAATCTGCATTGTGTGTATCGCTGAGTTCCCCAGCAATAAAACTCCCAGTAATCTGCATGGTGTGTATCATCGCTGAGTTCCCCAGCAATAAAACTCCCAGTAATCTGCATTGTGTGTATCGCTGAGTTCCCCAGCAATAAAACTCCCAGTAATCTGCATTGTGTGTATCGCTGAGTTCCCCAGCAATAAAACTCACAGTAATCTGCATGGTGTGTATCGCTGAGTGCCCCAGCAATAAAACTCCCAGTAATCTGCATTGTGTGTATCGCTGAGTTCCCCAGCAATAAAACTCCCAGTAATCTGCATTGTGTGTATCGCTGAGTTCCCCAGCAATAAAACTCCCAGTAATCTGCATTGTGTGTATCGCTGAGTTCCCCAGCAATAAAACTCCCAGTAATCTGCAAGTATGTGTATCGCTGAGTTCCCCAGCAATAAAACTCCCAGTAATCTGCATTGTGTGTATCGCTGAGTTCCCCAGCAATAAAACTCCCAGTAATCTGCATTGTGTGTATCGCTGAGTTCCCCAGCAATAAAACTCCCAGTAATCTGCATGGTGTGTATCGCTGAGTTCCCCAGCAATAAAACTCCCAGTAATCTGCAAGTATGTGTATCGCTGAGTTACCCAGCAATAAATCTCCCAGTAATCTGCATGGTGTGTATCGCTGAGTTCCCCAGCACTAAAACTCCCAGTAATCTGCATTGTGTGTATCGCTGAGTTCCCCAGCAATAAAACTCACAGTAATCTGCATTGTGTGTATCGCTGAGTTCCCCAGCAATAAAACTCACAGTAATCTGCATTGTGTGTATCGCTGAGTTCCCCAGCAATAAAACTCACAGTAATCTGCATTGTGTGTATCGCTGAGTTCCCCAGCAATAAAACTCCCAGTAATCTGCATTGTGTATATCGCTGAGTTCCCCAGCAATAAAACTCCCAGTAATCTGCATTGTGTGTATCTCTGAGTTCCCCAGCAATAAAACTCCCAGTAATCTGCAAGTATGTGTATCGCTGAGTTCCCCAGCAATAAAACTCCCAGTAATCTGCATTGTGTGTATCGCTGAGTTCCCCAGCAATAAAACACAGTTGCAAAAGTAGCCAAGATAGTTGGATAATTTGTCTATTTGAGCTGTTGTGTAGTACTTTGTGCATCTGTTGTCGCTTCACCACTGTTCTTTGGCCCATGTTTAAACTCATTTAATATGTAACGTAACTTTTTAACGTTGTAACTTATTTGCCCAGTCACATAAGTAACTATGAATACATAATGAAGTCACCTAAAACAATGTTGGATTTGACTCATTCTCTAGGTGCCCACCTCCCGCGCTGACCGTTTGAAATATTTCCCACAAGGGAAATATTTTTTTTTAAATTTCAGTTTCATTTATATGTCTATTGTTTAGCTGCACAGAAAAGTGACGCTAGAGATTTATTAAAGCATCATCCGACATGCTCTTGGTTAATTAATGTTTTTAAGGGCCTCCCACTGCTCGATACTGTAAAATAAGTATGATAAAACAATCATTAATGCTGTGTGAGTTACACGGAGGAGGTTATTTTGAAGATAAAAGGCAATGTCTTATGAGAATAGCTCTCCTGTGAAGCAGGATCTTACACTATGTGGGGTATGGGGGGGGTGTCGGTGTAATTATATAGATAAGAGTCCCTTTTAGATCTCTGCAGCATGTGCCACTGTACCCAGAGTGGGCTCTGATCCACAGGCCCCTAGCACAGAAAGCATCTTCCAGTCACATCAGCTAAGACCCCCACCCCACTGAGAAGCCCTGTATTCACACCCCAGACGGTTCATTAAAGTCATTAAAAGTGCAACCGAGTTATTAGACTGGGGATTAGGTGCAAGAAGTGAGATGAAAGGGAGAGGGAAGGGGCGGATGGATTCCAGATGGCACAGGGCCAAAACAGAAGGGGCCCTGGCCACAGAGGAGTTAATTATTAACGCCATCTTTGCCAGAGCTCTGCCTGTCAGAGTCTTGAAAGACGTGTAACCCCTAGCGTGCCGGTGCAATAAAGACTATATCTTGAGTCCCACCACTCGGCAAGAAAAGGACATTTAAAGGACAACTCTCTGCAAAAAGAGAATGCCATTCAATTGAAATATGGCATGAGATGTAGGCAGTTTAAATCGAAATACTTTCATAAAAGAATCCACAAATCTAACTTATCTAACCTTCTTGCTTGTTTACCACCCTCACGGGGCAGACATCGTGGGTCAGATCTTCCTTTTATCTGACTCTCAATAAGCTATATTATTGGTATTCTTTCATTTAAAGCATTTCCTTATCAAAACCTTCAAACTGTCAATTAATTATAACGTCATTTAGTATTTTTATTAAATGTCCCTGGCAGTTCAGAACTCCAACCTCAAACAACAAAAACTTTATTGAAAACTCTGCAGTGGCAGCCGCACAACAGGGACGATGCTGTGGAATCACCTCACGCGTTTCACTCTCTTTGAAAGGGAATCTGTCAGCTAAACATCATTTATATACAATAATGACCAGCGATGTGGAAGCAGAGTTTTGAAGCCAATGCACAAATCAAGAGAAGAATGCGTTTGTGTTGTGTCTTCTGTTGATGACATCACCTTGTGGCTTTGTATGCAAATGACGCATTTCGCAGTGAAAGCTGTTAATTTGCATATACTGCCACACGGTGATGTCATAAGCAGGAGACCTTTAAAACACATTCTTCTCTTGATTTGTCCAGTTGCATGCATAACTTGAGATAATTATTAAAGAAATGTAATTAATGTTGTCCTTTTGCTAGTTTAATTAAGAGAGGCTTATAAAGGTTTATTTGGTGCATGCCTGTGGTGTACACTTATTAAAATATGGATACTTTTAAATCTAGAATGCTACATAAATGCATGATGGGTAAAAGAGGTTGGCTCTCTCCATGTGCCAGGTGCATTCCAATCAGCCGTAGCTAGCTCTTTCTGAGCCTTGTGCCCCCTCAATATCATTTCATAGCTGTTATTTTGCAGCAAATGGAAAAAGGATTATTTTAATAGATAATGTCAGCAAATAGCTGGACAGACAATAAGGGAGATACTGCAGACCTTGGCAAATTTAATCTAGTTTTAGGAGACAGCAAAAAACAAATGTGAGAGCCAGACAACAACACACACATGCACACAGTCACATGCACACAGTCACAGACGCATATACACTGTCACAGACTTTTGGCTGGTTAGGCATCATGGGACACTGGTCAGCAATGCTAGAACACAGTTAATATGTGTGCATGAGACGCAGAGTTTGAGGAACCACTCTCCTATGTGGCTAAGGTGTGCAAGGAGAAGGTGAGGCCTGATAGAAAGCAGTTGTTGTTGGGCGATTCTATCATAAGAGGTGCGGAGTTGGACACTATTGGCTTAGTGAGATGTCTTCCTGGAGCTACTGCTCGCAGAGACAGGAGGCGTATTTCTAATATTGTTAAGCAAGCAAATCAGGAAGGAGAATTGGATGTACTGGTTCATCTAGGGACAAATGATTTGGCTTGCAATGAGGTTTCAGAGGTGAAGGAAGCTTTTCGTGTTCTTGCCAATGATATACGGCAGGTTGTGTCCACACTGTCCTTTTCTGAAGTTATGCCTGTGCACAACATTCAGAATGATAGACGGATGCGTATTAGGAACTTCAACTTGTGGCTTGGAGAATGGTGTCGGGAGCAAGGATTTGGCTTTGTTTCTCATGGAAGTTCACTATGGGATAGAAAGGAACTGTACAAAAAAGATGGTTTGCATCTTTCTCAAAAGGGAACGAATGTTCTCAGTGAGCAGTTCAGAGGTTTTGCTAGGAGGTTTTTAAACTAAAAGAGGGGGGCAAAATGGCGATAAAACATCAATCCAATTGCCCCCCCAAAAAGGTACAGAAGTTACCTGTAGTCAGCGTGCTAAAAAAGGATAAGCTTAGGGTCATGTCTACAAATGCTCGCAGTTTAGGGAATAAGATCCATGAACTTGTGACAATATTGGCAACTGAGAATGTAGATTTAGTGGCTGTTACTGAGACATGGTATAATGAAAAACATGACTGGGACATTTCAATACCAGGGTACTCTTTATATAGAAAAGACAGAGAAGGTAAAAAAGGGGGAGGGGTGGCCCTGTATGTGAGGGATAGCTTAAAATGTAACGTAATACAAGTTAGTGAGGCGAACATAGAGTCAGTTTGGGTTACATTAGAATTTGGTAATCATATGGTAACTCGGGTAGGTGTGATTTATAGGCCCCCTGGACAAATAGAGGAGTTAGATAATCTACTAGTTGAGGAAATAGCTAAAATGACAATGAAGGGAGAAGTGATCATCATGGGTGACTTTAATCTTCCTGATGTGAACTGGAAATACAAAACAGCTACTTGTGCCAGGAGTACGCATATCCTAAACTCCCTACTGGGATTATCTCTAAAACAAGTAGTGGAGGAGCCAACTCGAAAGCAGGCCATACTAGACTTAGTGTTCACAAATGGAGATCTGTTATCAGATATTACTGTAGGTGAAAGTTTAGGATCTAGTGATCACCAGACAGTGTGGTTTAATATAAGAACAGTGACGCAGTCACACCACACAAAAACAAAAGTTTTAGATTTTAGAAAAACAGACTTTTCTAAAATTAGATTAGATGTGAAGGAGTCATTATCAGACTGGAGCAATTTAAATGGAGTCCAGGAGAAATGGGATTATCTAAAAGTTGCACTACTGAAGGCAACAGAAAATTGCATAAGGCTTGTCAGTAAGAGCAAAAAATTGAAGAAACCACTGTGGTACTCTGCAGAGGTGGCTAAAATAGTAAAAAATAAAAAGCTAGCATTTAGTAATTATAAAAATACTCAGAGTGAGGAAGATAGAAAGATCTATAAGAGTAGGCAGAAAGAGGCAAAGCAAGCTATAAGAGCTTCCAAAGCACACACAGAAGAGACTATAGCCCAGTCAGTGAAAAAGGGGGATAAAACATTTTTTAGATACATACATGAGAAAAGGAAAGTAAAACAAGGATTAGTTAGATTAAAAACAAAAAAAGGATGCTATGTAGAAGAGGATAAAGGCTTAGCAGACTGCTTTAATGAATATTTTTGTTCAGTTTTTACAAATGAAAATGAGGGTAAGGGACCTCATTTAGGGAAAAAGACTAATGAGTCTTTTGATGCATGTAAGTTTACAGAGGAAGAGGTTTTACTTCAGCTGTCTAAAGTAAAGACAAATAAGTCGATGGGACCTGATGGGATACATCCAAAGTTATTAAAAGAACTTAGTGGTGTACTAGCAAAACCGTTAACAGATTTATTTAACCAATCATTGTTAACGGGAGTAGTTCCAGAAGATTGGAAATTAGCTAATGTTGTGCCCATTCACAAGAAAGGTAGTAAGGAGGAGGCGGGCAACTATAGACCAGTAAGTCTTACTTCAGTAGTGGGGAAAATAATGGAAACCTTGTTAAAGAATAGGATTGTTGAACATCTAAAGTCGCTTGGATTTCAAGATCAGAGACAGCATGGGTTTACTTCAGGGAGATCATGCCAAACTAATCTTATTGATTTTTTTGATTGGGTAACTAAAATAATAGATCAGGGTGGTGCAGTAGACATTGCTTACCTAGATTTCAGAAAGGCTTTTGACACTGTCGCACATAGAAGGCTTATCAATAAACTGAAATCTTTGAGTTTGGATTTCAATATTGTTGAATGGATTAGACAATGGCTGAGTGACAGGCAACAGAGGGTTGTAGTCAATGGGGTATATTCGATGCAAGGTCTTGTTACTAGTGGGGTACCTCAGGGATCTGTTCTTGGACCCATTCTCTTTAATATTTTTATTAGCGATATTGCAGAAGGTCTTGTTGGTAAAGTATGTCTTTTTGCTGATGATACAAAGATTTGCAGCAGGGTTGATATTCATGGAGGGATAAGCCAAATGGCAAATGATTTAGCTAAACTAGAAAAATGGTCAGAGCAGTGGCAACTGGCATTTAATGTGGACAAGTGCAAGATTATGCACCTTGGGCGTAAAAACCCAAAAGCAGAATATAGACTATTTGGTACAGTCCTAACCTCAACATCTGAGGAAAGGGATTTAGGAGTAATAATTTCAGAGGACTTGAAGGTAGGTAGGCAATGCAATAGAGCAGCAGGAAATGCTAGCAGAATGCTTGGTTGCATAGGGAGAGGTATTAGCAGTAGGAAGAGGGAAGTGCTCATGCCATTGTACAGAGCACTGGTGAGACCTCACTTGGAGTATTGTACGCAGTACTGGAGACCTTATCTCCAGAAGGATATTGATACTTTGGAGAGAGTTCAGAGAAGGGCTACTAAACTGGTTCATGGGTTGAAGGATAAAACTTACCAGGAAAGGTTAAAGCATCTTAACATGTATAGCTTGGAGGAAAGACGTAACAGGGGGGATATGATAGAAACATTTAAATACATAAAGGGAATCAACACAGTAAAGGAAGAGAGTATATTTAAAAGAAGAAAAACTACCACAACTAGAGGACATAGTCTTAAATTAGAGGGGCAACGATTTAAAAGTAATATCAGGAAGTATTACTTTACTGAGAGGGTAGTGGATGTATGGAATAGCCTGCCAGCAGAAGTGGTAGAGGTAAACACAGTCAAGGATTTTAAGCATGCGTGGGATAGACACAAGGCTATCCTAGCTATAAGACCGGCAACGGGGGACTAATAAAAGTACTCAAAAAAAAAAATAAAAAAATTGGGCAGACTAGATGGACCGAATGGTTCTTATCTGCCGACACATTCTATGTTTCTATGAGTGCAGGTGAGTGAATCTGTGCGGTATTGGTTGAGACCTCTGTGGTCAAGCAAGGACAGGTGCTTGATGTAAGGTTTGTTCCAGTGAACACCTTGGCTATCTACTGGGGCCTTGGGCCACTGTCACAGTGAAGACATGCTTACTTGACTGCAATGTGAACCAAAGCCCTTGTCAGGAATTAAACAGTTTTTGCAGGCCCCCTTTCATATGAAATTCTAATTCCCAGTACATACTCAATGCATAAAGACCAGCAGAGCAGCCTCTGGCTATAGAGGGTTTAAGTGTGAATGAGATGGGGGTGGATTTGGATAGTGCAGATGGCTTCAACGTACAAGTGCATCTAGGGATAATTCCTGGGACCGGGGGGGGGGAGTGAATTAGGACTAGGCAGGACATCTGCTGCGGGGCTCACCTCTTCCAATTTAACCCTTGGAGAGCTGAATGGATTTACAATGTATCCTTAAGCTGTCACAGGCCAACAATGGTTAACCCCTGTATTGGTTCTGTGTAGAATTGTAGGATTGCAGGTTCGATTCCTGACATGGACCTCGGCAATCATTCTGGGGTCTATAAAACGAGTACCATTAAATTGTGTAATGTGCTGGGTTATATGCTGAATGGCTGGCTCAGCATCATAGGAGTTGTAGTTTGGATGCACAGAGTTCATGCCTTGCAAGGTTACCCTGAGCTTTGAACAGGCTGAGTGCTGTGATCCCCTGTGGAGACAGGAGAATAGTGCACTGAGCTCAGGGCACACTCACTGGTAAAAACCAAGTCTATCATATTGTCTCATTTCACAGTCAATGAATAATAAAGTGCCCCACACCCCCAACCCTCCCTTACCAGAGCACACAGGGGGACAGATGGTTTGTAAAACCAGGATAAATGCAGCAGAGTGACAGCTGTCAGAGAGGCCAGGCTGACACACACACACACACACACACGTCACGTTATTCCGGGGCTTGGGCAAGTTCACACACATGTAGCCCATGACAGCTCTCACGCAGTGACTGGCAGCTGCTTCCTGAACACACTGGGAAGAGCTGATTCTCTAATCAATGGAGTTTATTTATAAAGCCCAGATCTGGGGAAAAGTTTTAAAAATGTTCACCAGGAACATACCATTAGTTTCTATGGTGACTGCTCCACTTTTAGAATCTCACAACCAGGAACACTCCATGGGTTTCTATGGTGACTGCTCCACTTTTAGAATCTCACAACCAGGAACATTCCATGGGTTTCTATGGTGACTGCTCCACTTTTAGAATCTCACAACCAGGAACATTCCATGGGTTTCTATGGTGACTGCTCCACTTTTAGAATCTCACAACCAGGAACATTCCATGGGTTTCTATGGTGACTGCTCCACTTTTAGAATCTCACAACCAGGAACATTCCATGGGTTTCTATGGTGACTGCTCCACTTTTAGAATCTCACAACCAGGAACATTCCATGGGTTTCTATGGTGACTGCTCCACTTTTAGAATCTCACAACCAGGAACATTCCATGGGTTTCTATGGTGACTGCTCCACTTTTAGAATCTCACAACCAGGAACATTCCATGGGTTTCTATGGTGACTGCTCCACTTTTAGAATCTCACAACCAGGAACATTCCATGGGTTTCTATGGTGACTGCTCCACTTTTAGAATCTCACAACCAGGAACATTCCATGGGTTTCTTTAGAACTCTTACGATGTTGTCCATATGCAGAGAATGTTTAGTTGGTTTAATAACCAATACTAAGCTGTATATGTAATTAGTGAGAAAGTAGCCTGTTTAAGGGTGTGGTTGAAGGCGGATGGGTGTGGTTTAGTTATACATTTTTGCCAATATCTTTGCGGGCTCTACCCAATATAAACCATTGCTCCTCCCACTGCACCTTTTTTTGGTCTGCGTTTCTTTAGGGCCTACTCACTACAGAGAGTTGCAGCGAATCGAGATGGGAATTTCAAACTTCAGGCCAAAGTAACGGAGTTGCAAAAATTCTCCAATTCAGCTGCATTGGGGACTTTTTCCAGCTCGACTACTTTGGCCTAAGGTTTGACATTCCCATCTCAATTCTCTCTCTCTCTCTCTTTATTGATTAGAGACTTTAGAGTTGTGGCGTAATACAGTATTTGCGGTCACCCTATGGGGGGCTCCAGGGATGTAAATTCAGGTTTTGACACTATGCATACCTCTCATGTATCCCTATTTACGAGCAACAGTTACTTCTTGGCACCCAAAACCCTCTGTCCCTCTTTTCTCCTCTACTGTGCCTCTTTTCTGGGAGCTCAGAGGTCTTGGTTTGGATGAATATCACAGAGCTCCGGAGAATTAAAGCTCCCTATAAAGTATGTTTATATAGTAATTAATGGACGTAATAAAAGTTTATTCTTCATCTATACCAAGTTACCAATGGACATAAACAGTTATCATATGTCCATGAAGTCGATGAAAATGTTCCGAGAATGCCCCGCCCACATCCTCCCCTCAAGCCACTCCCACATCCTCCCCTCAAGCCACTCCCACATCCTCCCCTCAAGCCACTCCCACAAAAAGAAAGAGTCACTCCTTAGCCATCTGGAATGTTGCGAGGTATGCACTGTGTGTGAAATACTGCACTACAGAGCACGCGCTGAAGCACACAAATTAGGATTATATTGTATTATAACAAAGGCCATTTTAGCAATGATGAGGTCTAAGATTAGGGTAACGGGTTATATTTTTAGTTAGTAAATGATAAGTAGTAAAAGTGGAGCAGTCACCATGGAAACCAGTGTAATATTCCTGCTAATTGCTCTTTATAGATCTTCTCCTTCTATAACCATGCACCCGAGAGAGGGTTAATATGTGGAGACCGATGAGCCTCTGCGGCACGGAAACAGTTAACGTGGCAGGAGCTTCGTGCACAGCGCACAAATACAGTCCTGTGGGACTCTAATAAAGCATCTTCTGGAGCGAGAAGATGCCAATTAGGAATTAACACCCACTCCAGAGTCTGAGACACCTTGTCAGTGATGACTAGAGAGTGTGCAATTATCCAGTGCTCCAGACAGCAGTGCGTGTAGAGTGTGGAGGTCAGTGTGATCTATCACCCCCTCCTCCTGCACACCCAAAAAAAATATAATGGAGCCATTTATCAGGGTAACTAAGGAATCAAGCAGCATATGATCTGGTAAGATGTTACATGAGAAAGGGCACACACTGCACCCTCGGAGGGCATACCTTAGAGCAGGACAAAGAATGAGCTATTGACTTATTGGGAGGACCTCTTCCTAGAGGCCAATGAGCAGAGACTCCGCTGGTGTTAAAAGGCAAACACAGAAAGGGTCTTTCAGGTAGAGAGCATGATCTAATACTCCTCCTGTGTGTATTCTGTGTATATATATATATATATAATGATCTATACAATGTGTTAGCAGAATTGCAAGCAAATGCATAAATCAAGACCCAAATGTGTTGTTTAAATGTGTCTGAGGTGTCACCGGTCTATGACATCACCAGTATACGTATCTCCCAACAACCCTGGAGGAGCTAATCAGTAGCATGGAATTGCGTTCTGAATCCTTGGGTCCTGCTGATCTCTACCGCGTCGGTGGGTCAGGCCCTCTCAATTGGGACTAATCTCGTGCAAAGTGGGACAGTTGGGGGGATAGGCTGATATGAAAATTACACATATGCCATTAAAAGATTTTTATATCAAGCCACAGGTAGGGTTGCCACCTTTTCTTAAAAAAAAAAATACCAGCCTTGGTACTGTCTCCATAGACTTGGCATTGGCCTGATGCCAATTTTTTTACCAGCCTGCCGGTAAAATACCGGCCAGGTGGCAACCCTAGCCCCCAAAAAAATTGGCTTCAGGCCAATGTTAAGTCTATGGAGACAGCACCAAGGCCGGTATTTTTCTGAAGAAAAGGTGGCAACCCTAGCCACAGGTGACAGTGTGCTTTGTGCTGCATCACAGTGTTTGTAAACCACCAACTTCTCTATCATACCACTTGTCACCATTCTTAAACCTCACATAGAGCTTGTCCCTCTGTCCCTATGGACCACTTTAGAAAGGGGGTAAGGCGCCAAGAACCTCTTCCCCAATCTGCATATTTTGCAATCAAGATTGAAAAGGAAATCAAACCAGGAATTACAAACTCACCCACGGTCAGTATCTGTGGAATCCACTCCATCCTCAGCTGCTCATCCTTTAGAGGTGGACAAAATGCCAATAAATTGTGAAATGGGAACAACCCCCGAAAGTTGGAGCAAAAGTTAAAATCAACCTTGAACGTTTTGCATCCATTTATAATGCGGATTCCCACCAGGTTTTGCTCTGGTCCCGAACTTCCAAATTGTTCCTGCAGTCTGATGCTAAAACTACAATTTTTGGGGAAGAAAAAGGTTCTCACCTTTTTCTTCCAAAAAATTGTAGTTTTAGCATCACTTCTATGGACTTAAAGGACAACTGTCTGCAAAAAATGAAGTTATGTTTAATTAAATGATTGCATGAAGTGTAGGCATTTTGAGCCCTTGGTGGAACGACTATTTTGACAACGTCATGCCCGTAGTGGTGTTTGTGTTTAGCTGTAAATTTCTCATTTAATGCACCCACACATATTGTAAAATGTTTTAACAGTATAAGAAGGGTGTTCTTTAGATACCATAATTTTGATCATATCATGGATCTTACTACTAAAAAAAAAAAGATGAAAATGTAAAAAAAAACGATTCTAACGTTTCCATGTCTGAAAAAGAAACCTGATAAATAGATTCTAATATTTGTTCTGACTTTAGAAATGCCCAATATTTACATGTTTATTAGTTGTTGTTTTTTTGCAAGTTATAGGGCAATAACCGCAAAGTAGCTCATTGCATTTTTCTAACCCTTTTCTCCAACAGTAACCTTTTAACCCCAATTCTAGCCCTATCCTAACTCTATCCCTAGCTTTAAGGCTAACTGATGCTCCCCCCCCCAAGATGCTGTTGACTGCTTCTAGCGTTGGCAGCAAGACAATGTTTTTTACTGGCTGAGTGGCAACCTTAGTCAGGATGTATTAAAACGTAGAAATAACAAACAGACGCTTTAAAAAAAACCAAATCAGCGACACTTTTGAGTGCGGGAGACTTTACACATAACCTCCAGTGAACCAGCGTCCCATTTAAAACATTCCCATACGTCTACCACTCACAGTGCTGTTAGAGAACATACTGCAGCCAGGATATACAGTACACACAGGACTGCCTTTCATATGTTTCCACTGTTTACATAAGGGAGCCGGTAATCTACTGCCACAGGTAGGTGAACACAGTCACTTGTGCTGAGATAATAACACCGCACATATCTGTGTGTGCCAACACATGGCACAGCTGCTATCCAAGGAGGCAGATGCGCCCGACGTGTTCTGTGTGCCAAGCAGATCCTCGTCTACAAAACCGAGCACGGTGCCAAGTGCTTTCTCATCTGCTGCCGACACATGCTTGGGTACTCAAAACCGTTTCCTCACAATTAGGCTTCCACATTGTCACACATGGGGGGGTGCTGGGGAACCCCTGGCATCACTGCATGAGAGTGCAGCTGGAGTTTAGACGACGTACGGCGCGGATTGCGGTCAGTGCAATGCAGGTACTTACACTGACCAGGCAGCGGCACCTTCCAACGCCGTACATCCGTATTATCCAGGTGTGTATCCGTTTCGCACAAATCTTCCTTTTTTGAACAGAAATAAAAAATATTAACCCATCCTCTGCCTGAAAGGGCTTTTCTAGCCCGTGTACCATATACAAAGTGCTGATATTTTGTAATTTAGTAAAATGTACTGAAGTTGCTCAGTATAAATAGAGCTCATTATATTGTATACCTTATTCATGATGTAAGTACGCTTGCCATCTATGCTTCAAATAAATACCTTCTGTAGACTAAACATTGGCTCTGAACCAATGTTTTTTTTTACTGGTCTGATGGTAACGCTAGATGTAAACCTTACTATAGCTTCCTGTTGTATCATTTAATCAATTAATGCTTGCAGTTTGATACTGATTGTATACCGGGGGACTCTTGAGATTCCTGAAACTGGTTAGACCACCTCAAAACATTTCAATATGACTTTTTTTGTAACTATTATCACTGCTGGCTGTTGTTTTTTTTTCACACTGTGTATTTAGGTGGTGTTTGTTTAAACAAGGCTGTCCTCACCTTTTGGTGCCAGCTTGTCTTGTTATGTTACTTGAAGTGAGTATGTTGTATTTGTCCAGTGCACAGAGCTGTGGAACATGATGCTCCTTTAGAAAATAAATAAATTAAAAAAAACTAAGATAATGTAAACATGTCATTTGGACAGAATGTGATGTTTACATCTTAATTTATTCAAATTTTTTTTAACATCATGTCATTATCTAGATAATTAAAATTACCTAAAATGATGTAGTATTTAATCTGCACCTATATTTAATTTAACCCCCCAAAAAATCATTTCTCTTAGCACATTAGATTTTGCATTATCAGTGGGTATGTGTGTGTAATGGGATTATAGGTTTTGTAAAAGAGACATATGTAACCCTTTCATTGCAAGAGGGTGTAGAGCAGCATATTGAACATGATGCAATAGGGGGTATTAAGTTCAATATACTGCTCTATTCTCTTGCCAAAATAAAAAAAAAGATCATTATTACTTGGGACCCCAGTTGTTATTGCAGATCGCATTTCCCATCATGCTCAGACACTCCACCTGTCTGGCAGGGCATACTGGGAAATGCAGTCCACAATAGCTGTTGTAGGTTAGGCATCAGTGATTAGGTGTGAGGTGCCAGTTAATGATTTGCAAGTGTTTGTGGCATGGCTCACACACAGGCGGACATGTACGGAACCTTCTGTTCCGGCTCTTTGTTTCCGGCGGAGTCGGTGCGTTGCTGTACCGGTCCCACAATGACCGTGGAGAGGTGAGAAAGCTTAGAAAGCGCTATATAGAGTTATAAAACGATAAACCCTCGCAGCCACCTCCAACCTTACATCCTCCTAATGTATTGAAACGCGTTGTCTTGGTCCCCGACCTCGTTCATGTGTACGGTATTTCGGGAGAGGCACTGCTGACCTCTGCCTGTATCAACAGCCTAATGGACCCTGGTACCCACCGAAGAGACATCATTACAAATCACCTGTCACAGAGCATGAGGACATGTATTATATTAATATCTACATATACTTACATTTCTATCTGTTATACAAATTATAATAGCCTCTGTATATAGATAATAAAATAATAAATGTAGCAAATTCAAATACTAGAAATACCTAGCACTACAAAGATAATCCTGAATTATTTACTGTCTGATAAAGTCATCAGGTAGGCTAACCCATGTTATGGGCCAGATAATATTTATATATGTATAGACTGAAAAAAGAGGGCATACACCTCTGATATCTTGTACAAATATCTAAAGCCCCTGACCAGGATAAGGTATTTAGATACAGCAAACAGGGACTTATACCTTTACAGACATGGACCGTGAAGGGTGGGACAACTCTGTTTTTATACAAATGTGTCTGGGTCATATAGACTTTAACCCATTAAGGACCAGGGATTTTCCTGGGCCAAGGACCAGAGCGTTTTTCAATTTTTAATATGTGGTTTTTAAAACACAATTTCCCTCTCTCTCATTTAACGTACCCATACAAGTTATATGTTGTTTTTTTAAAGGACAGTTAGAGCTTTATTTTGATACCCTATACATAAAAATGATTTACATTTTAGTATTAAGTTTTCCCCCATTATTTTCCAAATAATAAGTTACACAACTAGTTCAACACTAACCCACTTATCCCCCCTAATTAACTAACTAATAAAAAAGAAAAATATTGGTTCCCAAACACCCCTAAACAAAAAAGACAGAAAAAAAACTCTGAAGAGTGCGATGTCAGATCCATAAAAATCATGCAACAGGCATGCAGGGGTTAAATTTTGTTAAATAAATATATTAAAATTACCTTTGTTTATTAAAAAAAACTTTATAAATTGCAAAAATAAAAAAAATTGTAAAAAAAACTAAATGAGGGCCATAAAGTGGAAGGAAACTGATCACAGTTACAAACTGTGATCAGCAATGAAAGGGTTAAATTCCTGGTTCCCTTCCTGGTTCGTAATACTAAACAAAAACAAACTCACAAAGTTCTTAAATATAGATTTGCCCAGCTCGGATAATTACTCCTCCAGCATGATAACGTGTACCATTATATTCACAGGATCTTCTCTATGGAATTCTGAGCCACACGGACCCCGTAGACTAGAAATGGTTTTCACTACTCTTTTCCAGAAGCTCTGAAGTTCATTTTACATTACGTTGGGTGTACTCTTTGACCATGGCAGGCTCAAGAGGCCTTTTCAATTCGAAGCTCTGGATTATCTCACGCTGTGGACGGATGTACTACCCCTCATGGGGGCAAAGATGTAATTTTGTAGGAATAAGGATTCCCCAACCATCCTTTACCCTCCAGGCTTCCAGGACTTACCATGCACAATATGAATCTCCAGTGTTTTGTAGGGCAACAGCTTTTGGTAAGAGAGTAGCTTTGGTTGACCAACATGGACAACATACGTACAAGGATCTCTATATGCGGAGCTCTGCCCTGTCCAGAGAAATCGCCCAAGTTCTGAATCGTCCAAGCAATGATAGTCTTCCAGAAAGAGTCTCCTTCTTGTGTCCCAATGACTCCTCGTATGTGGTGTGCCAATGGGCTGCATGGATGAGTGGTGCCATCGCTGTGCCTCTTTGCAGGACTCACCCATCTCCAGAGCTGGAATACATTCTCCAGGATTCCCAGACTGCACTTGTTGTGGCGGAAGAAAAGTTTGCAGGTGTCATGGCTCCCTTGGCAGCAAAGTTGGGGATCGCAATGCTAACGCTGCCTGGATCTCCACCACTGCAATGTGCAGGGGAGCTTTCAGAAATGGAGCCTGAGCAACTTCACCTGGACTGGAAAGAAAGAGGAGCCATGATTATATACACTAGTGGAACAACAGGGAGACCCAAAGGTGTTCTCAGCACCCATCAAAACCTAAATGCTATGGTAGGAACTATCACCAGGTGTCTCTCTCGAGTATTTATTCATTAACATATTGGAATATATTTGATTAACATGTTGGTAATAAGGGTCTACCCCAATATACAAAGATGTGGCCTGAAATGGGACCAGATCAGGGTGTGAAGAAAGATGCAATTCGTCTACTCAGTATGGCCGATTTTTTTTCGGCCATATTCAATTTGGGGGAAATTGGCCTGAGGAATCCATAAGATTCCCTGTACTCTATAAGGGCCCGAAATAGGATAAAACACATTTGGTCATTTCAATTTGCCAGTTCACTGACGAAATGAATTTTTTTTATTTATTTTACATTGGCTCTCTAGAGCCACGGATTGCCAGTAACTCCATAAATAGCCCCTCACCTCATAACGTAAATACATCTGCCCCCTGAACTGCTCTTTGCCCAATAAATAATATATGTACAGCCCGATGCTGCCGCTGGCCCCATGTATATGAATAAACGGCCACGATGAACAATTTTCATGCCTATTTGTGACCACATCGGTGGTCTATGAGTAGCCGAATTAAATGACCGAAGGGGTCCGAAACTCAGAGTTTTGAAAATCGGAGTTACAGGACTACACCCTTTAGAGTTTACCCAATTCTGTACAGGACTACAACCTTTAGAGTTTACCCAATTCTGGATGCACATGACTTTGTCTAGTTTCAAATAATAATGCTGCCTCTTTGGAGTGATGTGCCCCTAGTGCTCACCATCCATTACTAAATCTCTCTGCAAGCTGTAGAAGGGACCCTGTCCTCTTTTTTTTTTTTTTTTTATCCCATCAAAGTAGAGAATAAAAAAATAATCTCTCTCTTTTATTGCATTGGCATATTTTCAATCAAACGCAGAAATTACGAGAGACGTGAATATTAATTGAGTCTCCTGCTTATGACATCACCTTCTGGTTTAATATGCAAATTACACATTTCCCATTCAAAGTCGTTTCCTTTGCATAAAGTGGATTCATGAATCGGAATCACCACAGACGCATTACAAATGAATGGTTCGCTTAATGTATACATTTGCTTTCCATTCCCAGTACAAGCAATGTCCGAGTCTGGGATGAACTCGTTGTTTTACTTCCCTTTGCTCTTCTGTGCAGGTGACCGGCCTGGTGGATGAGTGGAACTGGACCAAGGAAGACCGGATACTTCATGTCCTACCTCTTCACCATGTCCACGGGGTGGTGAACAAGTTAATGTGTCCTCTTTGGGTGGGAGCCACGTGTGTGATGCTACCTGAGTTCTCCCCTCAAAAGGTATGGGTTGAGGGGCTTCATGGTGATGCTGGTTAGCCGAAATAGATTGCCTGTCTTGTTGGATTTATCTCCACTGAAGAGTCTGATAAGAATGCAAGCGGTAGACATGGATTCTCAAATAAAAAGTAAGGTCCTCAGTGTTGACTGAGCATCATGGGATATGTAGTTCCCAAACATCTACAGTGCCAAGGTTAGCCACTATTCTAGGTGATACCCTTAGTTGTAATAGGCAATCCTGTCATTGAATGCAAATACAAATAGAAAGAAATACACACAGGCATTATCCACCTTCCAAAGATTTGTTTTTATTATCATGTTGTATGTAAGATATATAATATAGACTGGATTCAGAGCACATGGCGATACAGGCCAGAGTGTTGTCATAAGACTACTTAGGTCTTTATAGTGAATGGTGAGAGTGGACTGAAGCCATTATGGCCCTTCAAAGGGTATAGACACTATCATGTATCATCTATGGAAGCTGCTCAATGCCATGTGTGAGCTATACTATCCTGTATATGGAAGCTGTATGTATTGCTATGTGTGAGTTATACTGTCCTGTATATGAAAGCTTCTTTCTGGTATGTGTGATCTATACTGTCCTGTGTATGGAAACTGTATAAATTGCTATGTGTTAGATATACTATCCTGTATATGGACGCCATATATGTTGCTATATGTGATCTTTACTATCCTGTATATGGAAGCTGTATTATTACGATGCGTTAGCTACACTGTCCTGTATAAGGAAACTGTATGATTGCCATGTGTGAGCTATACTGTCCTGTATATGGAAACTAGATTTCTCTATATGGGAGATATGCTGTCTTGTATGTGGAAGCTGTATGTAATCCTATATGTGAGCGATTCTATTCTGCATATGGAAGCTGTACATATTGTTATATGTGAGCTATACTGACCTGTATATGGAAACTGTATTATTGCCATGTGTGAGCTATACTGTCCTGGAAATGAAAGCTGTAGATTTGGCTATATGTGAGCTATGCTGTCCTGTGTATGGGATCTGTACATATTGACATGTGTGAGCTATAGTGTCCTGTGTATGGGATCTGTACACATTGCCATGTGTGAGCTTTACTGTCCTGTGTATGGGATCTGTACATATTGCCATGTGTGAGCTTTACTGTCCTGTGTATGGGATCTGTACATATTGCCATGTGTGAGCTTTACTGTCCTGTGTATGGGATCTGTACATATTGCCATGTGTGAGCTATACTGTCCTGTGTATGGGATCTGTACATATTGCCCTGTATGAGCTGTACTGTCCTGTATATGGGAGCATAACATATTGCCATGTGTAAGCTATACTGTCCTGTGTATGGGAGCTGTACATATTGCCATGTGTGAGCTATACTGTCCTGTGTATGGGATCTGTACATATTGCCATGTGTGAACTATACTGTCCTGTGTATGGGAGCTGTACATATTGCCATGTGTGAGCTATACTGTCCTGTGTATGGGATCTGTACATATTGCCATGTGTGAGCTATACTGTCCTGTGTATGGGAGCTGTACATATTGCCATGTGTGAGCTATACTGTCCTGTGTATGGGAGCTGTACATATTGCCATGTGTGAGCTATACTGTCCTGTGTATGGGAGCTGTACATATTGCCATGTGTGAGCTATACTGTCCTGTGTATGGGATCTGTACATATTGCCATGTGTGAGCTATACTGTCCTGTGTATGGGATCTGTACATATTGCCATGTGTGAGCTATACTGTCCTGTGTATGGGAGCTGTACATATTGCCATGTGTGAGCTATACTGTCCTGTGTATGGGAGCTGTACATATTGCCATGTGTGAGCTATACTGTCCTGTGTATGGGATCTGTACATATTGCCATGTGTGAGCTATACTGTCCTGTGTATGGGATCTGTACATATTGCCATGTGTGAGCTATACTGTCCTGTGTATGGGAGCTGTACATATTGCCATGTGTGAGCTATACTGTCCTGTGTATGGGAGCTGTACATATTGCCATGTGTGAGCTATACTGTCCTGTGTATGGGATCTGTACATATTGCCATGTGTGAGCTATACTGTATATACGGTAGATATTACATGAGGACGGCAGTGAAAGAGCAGAAAAACTGTCTGATGATTATGGAAAGAAAGAGCTTTCAGGAGGAGAGGAATGGAGCCAGATGGGAATATGGTTATATTAGTGAGGAACTAATTACTTCCATGGTTCTCTCACTAAGTAAATCTGTACAGAGAGGTTCATTTATCCCGCAGCATTACAGAGATGCAACACATTGTGTTTATCACCACTCTGGTAAGCCCAGCCCGCTTGTGCCCCGATGACCTGTTTCATTATAGCAAAGCTGGGGATGTAATGTGTAAAAGATTGGTTTCTGGTTTGTGGAGAGTTGGATCTTGTATATTGTTTGGTAAAAGGGAGAATTCTGGACTGTGTGACGTGGAACTTACAATTTGTCTCTGCCGTCGCCTACTGATGACATCACCGGGTACAACATATGCAAATTAAATAATTTGTGTGTCGGGTTCCTTAAAATACCAGGTTGGCTGCTGCTTACACATGTCTGGCTCCTAAAGTCCTGTATATGGCTGCTGCTTACACATGTCTGGCTCCTAAAGTCCTGTATATGGCTGCTGATTACACATGTCCGGCTCCTAAAGTCCTGTATATGGCTGCTGCTTACACATGTCTGGCTCCTAAAGTCCTGTATATGGCTGCTGCTTACACATGTCTGGCTCCTAAAGTCCTGTATATGGCTGCTGATTACACATGTCCGGCTCCTAAAGTCCTGTATATGGCTGCTGCTTACACATGTCTGGCTCCTAAAGTCCTGTATATGGCTGCTGATTACACATGTCCGGCTCCTAAAGTCCTGTATATGGCTGCTGCTTACACATGTCTGGCTCCTAAAGTCCTGTATATGGCTGCTGATTACACATGTCTGGCTCCTAAAGTCCTGTATATGGCTGCTGCTTACACATGTCTGGCTCCTAAAGTCCTGTATATGGCTGCTGCTTACACATGTCTGGCTCCTAAAGTCCTGTATATGTCTGCTGCTTACACATGTCTGGCTCCTAAAGTCCTGTATATGGCTGCTGATTACACATGTCCGGCTCCTAAAGTCCTGTATATGGCTGCTGATTACACATGTCCGGCTCCTAAAGTCCTGTATATGGCTGCTGATTACAAATGTCCGGCTCCTAAAGTCCTGTATATGGCTGCTGCTTACACATGTCTGGCTCCTAAAGTCCTGTATATGGCTGCTGCTTACACATGTCCGGCTCCTAAAGTCCTGTATATGGCTGCTGATTACACATGTCTGGCTCCTAAAGTCCTGTATATGGCTGCTGCTTACACATGTCTGGCTCCTAAAGTCCTGTATATGGCTGCTGATTACACATGTCCGGCTCCTAAAGTCCTGTATATGGCTGCTGCTTACACATGTCTGGCTCCTAAAGTCCTGTATATGGCTGCTGCTTACACATGTCCGGCTCCTAAAGTCCTGTATATGGCTGCTGATTACACATGTCTGGCTCCTAAAGTCCTGTATATGGCTGCTGCTTACACATGTCTGGCTCCTAAAGTCCTGTATATGGCTGCTGATTACACATGTCCGGCTCCTAAAGTCCTGTATATGGCTGCTGATTACACATGTCCGGCTCCTAAAGTCCTGTATATGGCTGCTGATTACATATGTCTGGCTCCTAAAGTCCTGTATATGGCTGCTGCTTACACATGTCTGGCTCCTAAAGTCCTGTATATGGCTGCTGCTTACACATGTCCGGCTCCTAAAGTCCTGTATATGGCTGCTGATTACACATGTCCGGCTCCTAAAGTCCTGTATATGGCTGCTGCTTACACATGTCCGGCTCCTAAAGTCCTGTATATGGCTGCTGCTTACACATGTCTGGCTCCTAAAGTCCTGTATATGGCTGCTGCTTACACATGTCCGGCTCCTAAAGTCCTGTATATGGCTGATTACATATGTCCGGCTCCTAAAGTCCTGTATATGGCTGCTGCTTACACATGTCTGGCTCCTAAAGTCCTGTATATGGCTGCTGATTACATATGTCCGGCTCCTAAAGTCCTGTATATGGCTGCTGTTTACACATGTCCGGCTCCTAAAGTCCTGTATATGGCTGCTGCTTACACATGTCCGGCTCCTAAAGTCCTGTATATGGCTGCTGCTTACACATGTCCGGCTCCTAAAGTCCTGTATATGGCTGCTGATTTCACATGACCGGCTCCTAAAGTCCTGTATATGGCTGCTGCTTACACATGACCGGCTCCTAAAGTCCTGTATATGGCTGCTGCTTACACATGTCTGGCTCCTAAAGTCCTGTATATGGCTGCTGATTACACATGTCCGGCTCCTAAAGTCCTGTATATGGCTGCTGATTACACATGTCCGGCTCCTAAAGTCCTGTATATGGCTGCTTATTACACATGTCTGGCTCCTAAAGTCCTGTATATGGCTGCTGCTTACACATGTCCGACTCCTAAAGTCCTGTATATGGCTGCTGATTACACATGTCTGGCTCCTAAAGTCCTGTATATGGCTGCTGATTACACATGTCCGGCTCCTAAAGTCCTGTATATGGCTGCTGATTACACATGTCCGGCTCCTAAAGTCCTGTATATGGCTGCTGATTACACATGTCCGGCTCCTAAAGTCCTGTATATGGCTGCTGATTACACATGTCCGGCTCCTAAAGTCCTGTATATGGCTGATTACATATGTCCGGCTCCTAAAGTCCCGTATATGGCTGCTGATTACATATGTCCGGCTCCTAAAGTCCTGTATATGGCTGCTGTTTACACATGTCTGGCTCCTAAAGTCCTGTATATGGCTGCTGCTTACACATGTCCGGCTCCTAAAGTCCTGTATATGTCTGCTGATTACACATGTCCGGCTCCTAAAGTCCTGTATATGGCTGCTGCTTACACATGTCTGGCTCCTAAAGTCCTGTATATGGCTGCTGATTACACATGTCTGGCTCCTAAAGTCCTGTATATGGCTGCTGATTACACATGTCCGGCTCCTAAAGTCCTGTATATGGCTGCTGATTACACATGTCCGGCTCCTAAAGTCCTGTATATGGCTGCTTATTACACATGTCTGGCTCCTAAAGTCCTGTATATGGCTGCTGCTTACACATGTCCGGCTCCTAAAGTCCTGTATATGGCTGCTGATTACACATGTCCGGCTCCTAAAGTCCTGTATATGGCTGCTGATTACACATGTCCGGCTCCTAAAGTCCTGTATATGGCTGCTGATTACACATGTCCGGCTCCTAAAGTCCTGTATATGGCTGCTGTTTACACATGTCCGGCTCCTAAAGTCGTGTATATGGCTGCTGTTTACACATGTCCGGCTCCTAAAGTCCTGTATATGGCTGCTGATTACACATGTCCAGCTCCTAAAGTCCTGTATATGGCTGCTGCTTACACATGTCCGGCTCCTGAAGTCCTGTATATGGCTGCTGTTTACACATGTCCGGCTCCTAAAGTCCTGTATATGGCTGCTGTTTACACATGTCCGGCTCCTAAAGTCCTGTATATGGCTGCTGACTACACATGTCCGGCTCCTAAAGTCTAAAACTATTTGTAGCTACGGAGTCACCTGTGGCAGACCTGTCTATCAATGGGAGAACACCTCTGTGCTCTGCTCGTTTCTTATTGGCTGTTTTGATTTAGAACCCTGACATGCAGATCCAGACTCCCAGCCTTAAAGATATAGTGCATCCTCCGAACCAGAGCAGATCTGGGTAATAATGAAAATGGCAAGCTTCACAAGCTTTATCCATTAACTCACAAATAACCTCACTGCCTAAGCTTTTAATCATGCTCCATACAAGTGCAAATATCTGGCATGTAAGAGCTATAAAACTACCAGATATGAGCACATCCTCTATATGAATATTTTAGTCTGTGGTGAGGTATCAGTTATTTACACACTGCGCGGTTTGTTTGTTTTATCAGTATTCCTCTCTCGGCCTAGCTGGTGTTGAATTAAAGGTGTCTTTCTCGGCTGCAGTAAAGCACTTTACCCCTAGTGTTTAGGAGAGAGTATTGTTATGGAGGAGCAGTGCGTGATTGGGGAATAGGAGGTCGTAGGCAGCTCGTGGGCATATGAAGCCTGGCTTTTAGAATGAGAACATTATGGGCAATGGATCCTTGCTAATGTCCAGATCTGTCTTTCTTCCTGGGATTCTGCTCAAAACATAGGACAGAAAAGGAAAGGTCTGTTGAGGGGTTATGATAACTACGTACATCATCTGTATGAGAAGGTGAAGGGAAACAGAGTTACAAAGAGTATAACTATACCTACAAACAGGGGAGGGCTGGCAACGTTTCGCTCCAGAGGCAAAAACAGTTTGTTGGCCCATTTAGCCATTATCATCAGAGACAGACACAAACAGACAAGCAGGACAGATATACTTACAAAAATAGAAAGACATGGAGACAGACGGGCACGGAGACAGACAGAGACACGTAGACAGACAGAGACACGTAGACAGACAGAGACACGTAGACAGACAGAGACACGTAGACAGACAGACACACGTAGACAGACAGAGACACGTAGACAGACAGAGACACGTAGACAGACAGAGACACGTAGACAGACAGAGACACGTAGACAGACAGAGACACGTAGACAGAGACATGTAGACAGACAGACACGTAGACAGACACGTAGACAGACAGACAGATGAACACAGAGACAGAGGGACGGAGACAGGCGGACATACACGGAGACAGATGGACAGAGACAGGTGGATGGATATGGAGACAGACAGACACACACAGAAATAGACAGAGATATTGATAGACCGACAAAACAATTGGATAGGAAGGGCTACTGCCTAGACGCCCTGCATCTGTTTCTGAATTAAAACTACCAGGAAACAAGTAGGGTTAAAATGATGCCATTTATTGGCTAACTGAGAGTTGGTAGCCTTGCTGATACTGAGAATAAGAGAAGCATCTATACCTTGTATTAGCAGAATTGCGTGTAAATGCATAGATCAAAACAGCCACCTTGTCATCTGGTATGCAAATCACACATTTCCTTTTAAAAGTAGATAATTTGCATATGAAGCCAGAGGTGATGTCATAAACATGAGACATACAAAACACAGGAGGACTGCTGTCATAGTTTTTCCCTCACCGGGTGACCCTTGTTTGTACCCAGTTTCCTTTTATATTTTAACAATTTTGTATTCAATAAATCCCCATTTTTACTTGCACACTTACCTGGTTCTGGTACTTCTTGCCGGCGTCTGGAGCACCTCAGCCGCAATTGGGAGCAGTCCTCCTGTGTTTTGTATGCTGTGTTCGGCAGGAGCGTCGTGAGAAGTGACCCACGCCGGCATCCGAAAATATGTTTTAGCCGCCTGCTCCAACTTTTCTTATAAACATGAGACAGCCCACAGACACACGTAAAGCACATTTTTCTCTCAGTTTACGCGTTTGCTTGCTATGTTTCTAACACAATAGAAACCATTTTGTCCCCTTTATATATTCTCTACACTGTAAATCATATGTAGTTGAAAAGGGCAAATTGTTTCTTCATTTATGTAGCACAGTGTGCCGGCCCCCAGACGGTGTTTGTTCACTGTGACTGATTGGATTAGTGAGTGAGTCTGCTTTGTATTTGTGTACAGAGGGGCCTCTGCGCACTCTCACTGTCTTCCACCTTTTGGACGTTCCATAAGCCACAAGACTCCCCCCGCCCCCGGCCGTCCCCCGTGTCACCTGTACCCTTCTCTGTCCTGCAGGTATGGGAGCACTTTCTCAGTGGTGACATCCCCTCCGTCAATGTTTTTATGGCTGTGCCCACCGTGTACAGCAAGCTGATCGATCACTATGAGCGGCACTTTACCAGGCCTCGGGTTCAAGACTTTGTGCGTGCCGTGTGCCGAGATAAAGTCAGGTGAACCACTGGAAATCTATTGCTTTGTTACGGACGAGGCCAATTGTGTGAAACCTATAGCTCTTAAAGGACAACTGTCTGCAGATAATAAGTTCCCTTAATACATCACAACCTGCAAACTGGTCATTTTCCACAAAGATGCTTGTGCCAAAGACCGGTCAACATTTTACTAGATACCGACCTGAAGTGTACGTTTTTCATAATCGTCCCTAAATACAGCAGCGATATGTTCATCTTACTCCATTGGAAGGATATTCTGGGTATCTACTACTCCTTTTATTTTTTTTGCAAATTTTTTTTTTATCCACATTTCCCAATATATTAAAGTTGATTTAATTGCTATTTGTGTACATGGATAACTGTCACTTTAACAAGATCGGGTGTATAGAATTGGGCCCGTAGCTAAAACACTACACCTTCCATACTCCTATGCCAGTGTCTTAGCTGACAAAGTACTATGGGGGATGTAGGCCATGTGCAGCCGGGGTGGGGGGGCACAGTTTGATACCTCTGCTCTAGATTCGAAGCTATTCAGTCTGTTCCATTTTATCTAACTGAGTTTGTAATTTCCCTTTAAAGGACAACTGTCAGCAAAAAAACAAAGTTACTTTTAATTATAAGATTGCATCAAATATAAACATTTTAAATATAGGAATGCTTAAATGAAGTATTACAAAAGTACCTTAATGAACCTTCTTTGCTCCACATAGCACTATCAGAGGGTGGACCTGTTTTTAAGAATCTTGGATCAGATGGACCAGATCTTACTTTATCTGACTCAAGATGTTCCGAGCTATGCAAGCTCTCTCTGCTCCGCACTTCTCTATCAGGGGGCTGACATGTTGTTTAGGATGTTGAGTCAGATTCACTTTGAGTCAGATCTGACCCAAGATTCTAAACATGTCCGCCCCCTGTTGGAGCTTTTTAATGAAGTGCTCAGTAAGGTACTTTACTTGTATTCATTCATTAAAACATTTCTATTTAAAATGTCTACACTTGATGCAATCTTTCAATCAAGCGGAAGATAAGTCAATCCCTGCGTTAACATAATGAAAGTATTTGTGCATCTATAGGTTAATGGTATCTGGGTCCTCCGCTCTTCCGGTGCCACTTCTGGAGCGTTGGCGAGAGATCACTGGTCACACCCTGTTGGAGAGATACGGAATGACAGAAATTGGCATGGCACTGACCAACCCTCTCAATGGAGCCCGTGTCCCAGGTACTAACGACCCTGCAAGTCTGAAATCAATTAGGAAGCTGTGAAATGTGTTCCACTCCCTGGATCACAGGATTACATCTGTTATCTATCTGAATAGCTGACCGTACTGTGGCTGTACACTGAAATCTTTCCCCGGTGAGCTGACAATCTGATCTAAAGAGAATCACGCTGAGCGCTGCCAAGGATTTACACCGGATTAATGATGATGTTGTTATCAGTGAGATCATGTTTTTTTTTGTTTTCAAGTACTCTGTGGGGACGCAGAGAGTGCTTTTCTGTTTGGGAGCCTTTCGTTTTTTGTTCAGATGTAAAAGCAACAGTACTGTTAGCTTCCAAACAACGGGCAAATTGTCATTATCAGTAATGATATCAGGTTCCCGGGAGCACTGGACCAACTAATAAACATGCCAGCTTGGATTTAAATCCCTGCAGGGGGGAGTCATGAAGGTGAAAGTCCTCAGTTACTGGAGATTGGAGAGATTATTCACCTTAAAGGGACTGTATCACCTAAACATAGTTTACATTGTGCATGTTAAGAATAAAAAAAGATTGAAAATGATCGAGACATTGTATTAGCAAAACTGCAAGCAAATACCTAAATTAGGAGAAACGTGTTTTAAAGGGCCAGTCTAGTCCCCAAACTCACTTTGGTGCAAGATGAAGATCACTGCTTGTATAATGCACAGGCTTTTTTTCCAGTGTGATTTGATGAAGGCATAACGCATAAATCACATTTTTAATATGTGACTCCCTTTAACCCCCAGCACTGATTATATAGACACAGAGGATATAACGTTTTGTTTCATTTAGTCACTTTCTGTGCTCCTGGAATAGGGTACATTGTGTGGACTCTAAGTGACTTTGCACTTGTACACAGAACAATCTCTTAACCGTGTAACACATTGTCTGATGACATCACTACAGAGACAGAACGTTCCATTCATTTGAATGAAATTATTCTCATTGGTTCCTGCAACTGCTGTAATATCACAACTTCCTATGACAGTCCCTTTAAATCCATCTGTGGCATGCCCTGGTACTGACATTACCTGCGGATTCTTTTGCAAATGAACTGGTTTTTACTGGAAAATGTGTAATTTGCATATCAAGCCACAGGTGATGTCATAAACAAGCGACTCCACACACACACACATTTTTCTCCTAGTTTAGGCATTTGCTTGCAATTTTGCTAACACAATGTATAGATAATTATCAATCATTTTTTATTAGTTATAAACAGCACACAAGGGTGTGAACCGCAGAAACTGCAGAATAATCTGTCAACCACATCTGCTGGAACGCAGTTCCATGCACCCACCACCTTCCCAAAAATATCAGTTATACACAAGTTACTAGGATACGTTGTTTGTAATTGCAGCCAGCCCAGAGGTAGAACATAGTCCTGAAATGTCTGAGGACGGACATGGCTTGGGTACCAAACCCTACCATAAAATGTCTTGGTAAAGTCTTCGTCTTGAAAGCTTGCAATCGACTTTATTCATGAAAGAGAGAATTGCAGGGAACCGAGATGGGAATTTCACACTTTAGAGTTGGAAAATTCGCCAAAGGAAATTCTTCTGTAGGAAGCAGGCAGCTGTCTGGTCGGCGACCGGCTGTCTGCTAGCGTTTTTACATGGGCTCAGCAGGGTGGGGGGCCTTAACTTGGTCCCTATTGCTGTTCCCATGCAAAAACGAGGCGACGCAAGAGACCCTCGCATTTGTCATTCAGAGTGGGGTGAGCCTGCACTCTGATTGGCTGTGCCTGTGCTGACCTTGTCCGCGTACGACAACCGGGAACTGCTGTGTCTCTCATGTGAGACACAGCAGATAGTAAATCTGAGTGTATCTATTACGATACATGTCGGGTTTACTTAAAATGTCCCGGGACATGTCTGTGGCCTGTGGACAGGATCCTTCAAGGAACAAAGGGTTAAACAAGGTGTAATGTTCCTTTAAGTTTGAAATTCCCATCTCAATTCTCTGCAGAGGGAGGGATCTAGCTTAGTCTTGAAAGCTTACAATCAAATGCCTGTGGATAGGATCTAGCTTGGCCTGGAGAGCTTGCAATCAGATGCCTCAGGAAGCTCTAACATGGTTTGAAAGCTTGCAATCAGATTCTCCGCTAGCTAATGAAGGATATGATTTTAACTCTATTTCGCAAATTAATGTCCCCGTCTACACGTGGATATTTTGTCCCCTGTCCCATACCGTTATCTCGTGACCTGCACTCCCCTGTTGTTTCGGAGCAGTGGATGGTATAATAAACTAAGCAGACAGTCCTCCCTCCCATGGCTGAGACAGTCCTCGCTCCCATGGCTGAGACAGTCCTCTCTCCCATGGCTGAGACAGTCCTCTCTCCCATGACTGAGACAGTCCTCTCTCCCATGGCTGAGACAGTCCTCTCTCCCATGGCTGAGACAGTCCTCTCTCCCATGGCTGAGACAGTCCTCTCTCCCATGGCTGAGACTGTCCTCCCTCCCATGGCTGAGACAGTCCTCGCTCCCATGGCTGAGACAGTCCTCTCTCCCATGGCTGAGACAGTCCTCTCTCCCATGACTGAGACAGTCCTCTCTCCCATGACTGAGACAGTCCTCTCTCCCATGACTGAGACAGTCCTCCCTCCCATGGCTGAGACAGTCCTCTCTCCCATGGCTGAGACAGTCCTCTCTCCCATGGCTGAGACAGTCCTCTCTCCCATGGCTGAGACAGTCCTCTCTCCCATGGCTGAGACAGTCCTCTCTCCCATGGCTGAGACAGTCCTCTCTCCCATGACTGAGACAGTCCTCTCTCCCATGACTGAGACAGTCCTCCCTCCCATG
>CM069862.1:195118300-195200800 GCA_036172795.1 Pelodytes ibericus
GTTCTGGGTATCAAGGGCTTTAAACTGTATGTTTTGTGTACAGAACCTGTTATCTGTGTGTAAGACTCTGTCTCCGTGTTTTTAAGCCTGTGAAAGGCTCATAGACCGGAACTGATTGATGTAACACGGATTAAATACACGTAGGCTGTGCCTTTAAAATGCCTTTACATGCATGATGCATCAGCAAGCATGCAGTCTTAGGACTGTGACTGTTGACCTTTGGCACCAAAGCTATTTTGGACTACATTTCCCATGATGCTCAGCCCATGAGCTATCCTGGAGTGCCAAAAGTGATCTATTACTTTACCTTTAGCCATAGAGACTGTTTCCTGTAGGTTTTGATTCTCCACTGTAGGGAATCTTGACGTGTATAGCGTTACTTTAATCTACTCTTAATGTCAGCGATAGATTTTCTAGTATTTAATGGAAAATCTTGGATAGGAGCAATATTAAAATAAAGTCTTACAGCTCAGTCACTGCCGCAGCATGGACCGCGAGGGAAGTGTATGGCGCGTCAGCCTCTGCGAAAAGCATGCTGGGATTGATAGCAAGACGCACCATCTTCTTCCTCTAGGCCTGTGCTGGAGTATCACCGGGTCTGGAAGGAGAGCAGATATTTTTATTTTACTCTTAACTCGGCACTATTTATATGTTGGCCACAAGGCTAGCAAATGTATGGATGATGTAAGGATTGATAGCAACCTGACCTGAGCCGTAGTATTTTTTTAGATCCTGCGGTCTGCCTTGTGCCATCACACGTTCCCAGGTGCCCTGAATGAAGGGGGAAGGAGCTGCTTTTTATAGGTCAAAGGTTAAACAGCTTGTCAGCAGCCAGGAGACTGTGTGCACACGCACACGCTACATCTGTCACACGTGTAAGCGGCCGATAAACTGCTTCTTTTATGTCTTCACGTCACTGTGGCTGAAATATGATAAAAGATCACCATTTTGTTCAATGTGGCTACAAAATGCTATAGCCTAACCAGTATAGCTATTAGTTAAATAAATTAGACACCGTGGAATCTGGATAGATTTTGGGAATGATGTATGATTAGCCTTTTAATTATTAGTTTGGTGACATTACACACACACAGCTTGTGTTAATCCCCCTGGACTTGGGGGGAGCTCACGAGGGAGTGCCAGACTAAATGCATGTTAACCAGTAATGGCTTAGGTGATTTATCTTTGCTTTTTGTTCCCCAGGGTCGGTGGGCAACCCCCTGCCTGGTGTGGAGTCCGCATTGCATCCCAGAACCCCCGTAGAGAGGGCAGCTCTTACACTATCCATGCTTACGGCGATAAAACAGGCACCAGAGTAAGTGAAATTACCCCAAATGAGTCTAACACTAGGGGGGCACTGTCAGACACGTGGAACAGGGGGGGGGGGGGCGCGGCTTACTAATAGGCAAGGTAATGAGCTATGAGCGGCTGTTTCACTGTGTCCCATTTGAGTTGGTTCACTGGAGCATCTTGAGCCTCAAGGCTGACTGAGATTCATGAGATCTGTAGTTTCAGTCATCAAAAGTCTAGATTCACCTTCCTGGGACACTCACAGCCATTGGAGGTTTTGTATAAAGACTTTCTGGGGCAGAGTTCTAAAAGTGATGTCATCAGTGGGGACATTCCATTGGTTTCCATGGAGACTGGACCACTTTTAGAACTCTGCCCACTTTGAATGTTGAGTGGTAGCATGAGATGGGCACCTGGTAACTTTATCGAGTCATAGACATATCAGTAATGAGCTCACAGCTTTATTACATTACATTAAAATGTATCTATATGGCGCCGACAATTTACGTAGCGCTGGGTACAGATCATAGAGGGGGTCTACATACTAAGTGAGACGAACAAGAACAGGGATACACAGGTAAAGACCCCTGCTCGCAAGCTTACAATCTAAATGGAGTGGGGGACAGAAGAGACATAAGGAAGTTAGGTCAAAGGGCAGGTGTTGGTAGTAACAGTATGAGGGATGGGTGGAGCTAGGTGGGGTTGGCCAAAGATTAGTTGAAAGCTTCCTTATTAGTAAAAGTGTTTGAGGACAGTGAGAGGTGGTGGGATGGGCTAGAGGTTAATTATGTGTGTTCTAGCTGGATGAGTTGAAAGCTTCCTTATTCCTAAAAGTGTTTGAGGACAGTGAGAGCTGGTGGGATTGGCTAGAGCTTAATTATGTGTGTTCTAGCTGGATGAGTTGAAAGCTTCCTTATTCCTAACAGTGTTTGAGGACAGTGAGAGCTGGTGGGATTGGCTAGAGGTTAATTATGTGTGTTTTAGTTGGATGAGTTGTAAGCTTCCTTATTCCTAACAGTGTTTGAGGACATTGAGGGCTGGTGGGATTGGCTAGAGGTTAATTATGTGTGTTCTAGCTGGATGAGTTGAAAGCTTCCTTATTCCTAACAGTGTTTGAGGACAGTGAGAGCTGGTGGGATTGGCTAGAGGTTAACGGGTATTCTAGTGGGATGTGTTGTAGGCTTCCTTTAAAGCGGTGAGTTTTGAGGGGTTCTTTGAAGTTTGAGAAAGACAGAGAGAGCTGGATGCTCTGTTTTTTTTTTTTGTCTTTCCTTAAATATATTAAAACCAACGTGGAACAAAACTGCCTTTATTATTTATTTGGCCTTTCAACAGATGGTTGTAAATTAGGTGATGTTATATCAACCTGTGTGTCTTGTTTAATATTAGTTTGATACATGCCTTATATAAAAATCTAGAATCAAATGATAAACTACAAAGTCGGGATGAATAAGTCAAGTTCTTTCTACAGGATTATTATTTTGCTGCTCGGCCTGTGATGGACTTTCTGGATACACGCATCCGCTCATGTAACACAGGCGAATTTGATTTAAGTTTTACAACTCTCAGTTAGTCCATTAGTCTCCAGTAGAGAGCGGGTTAACACGCCAATCAGGAAAGGAACCTGACGAAAGACCCGCTCCACTCAGTGTTATTGTCCCACCCCCCCCTTTCCGTCTCGCCTCTGCCAACTGACGCCAGCCTGTGCCAAGACTCCCAACTGGCAGCTGCCGTGCAAAGCAGATGTTTTCCTAAAGAGGTGGGCGCGTTACCAAAACTGTAGATATCGCGCGAGGTCAACACCAGCTGCGCCAAAAAGCGATTTTGAAGGCGTCTTACCAGGCAAGGGTTAATCTTATGTGGTTTCTTTTTTTTCTCCCCCAACCCCCCCCCCCCCCCCCCGCCCCCCTTCCTCCAGGTCTCCCCTGGTTTGGAAAAGAGAGAAGGTGAACTGCAGGTTCGGGGCCCCTCGGTGTTCAGAGAATATTGGAACAACCCGCAAGACACGCTGGAGGCTTTCACATCCGACGGCTGGTTTAAAACAGGTGCTGGATATTCTAGGTGACGCTGGGTGGGCTTCAAGTCTACCCTCCTCGTATAGAGGGAATATTCCCGGAGGGCTGACTGCCCCGGGGATTCCTGCTGATTGCTCCTCTTTTTACCACTTTGGTGACAAAATTTGCTCGATACATAAACAGTGTATTTTTGAAATGTTCATTAAGAATATTTGGTTGTCACTATCCCGAAGAATAAGATAATGCTGGAGGGGGGTGGGGTTGGTAATGATGCGATAGTGTGGGACTGGTATACAATTGTTTTTCAGTGCCGGTTTTTATTCTCAGTCCGACACTGACGCCTGAATTTCCAAATCAAGGCCAAAATTCTCCAAATCTAGAGCGAGTAGAGCACAGGGGCACATGACTTTTTTTTATATTGGTTTATTTGGATAGTTCTGCCATCTTGTTTTGCTTGCTGCATCTGTTGGTCCCATCTCTGCTGTAAAGCTAGGCTTTTCCCCCACTGTTGTTCATTGTTAGCCGCACCCCATAGAGCCTGTCTGGGTTACGTCTCCTGTATCTGGGATCAGTCTTGTATCTTGGTTTTGTGCTGCCCTAGGCAGACAAAATTCGGGCACCCCCCCTACCCACGCACGACATGCCCCATAACCCACATCACCCCATCACATGCCCTCATCACCCCAGTTACATGCCTCCATCACCCCCATTACATGCCTCCATCACCCCCTTTACTTGCTTCCATCACCCCCATTACATGCCTCCATCACCCCCATTACATGCCTCCATCACCCCCATTACATGCCTCCATCACCCCCTTTACTTGCTTCCATCACCCCCATTACATGCCTCCATCATCCCCATTACATGCCTCCATCACCCCCATTACATGCCTCCATCACCCCCATTACATGCCTCCATCACCCCATCACATGTCCTATATGCCTCCATTAACCCCATCACCCCCCATTATATGCCCTCATTAACCCCTTCACCCCCATTACATGCCCCCATTAACCCCATCACCCCTATTACATCCCTGCACCCACCCGCCATGCATGTAATATGCCCCCTCACCCCAGGACTGACCCTGATCGCCGGTGGCTAGTGGCGCGAGAGTGGATAGGTCACGTGACCAGCGTGCGTCGGGTCACGTGACCTGTCATCACTTTTGCCGATAGTCGCGATCTGCTGCCCGTGTGTTTTTTTTCTTAGGTTTTTTTTTTTTAGTGCTGGGGGGCACCCCCCAAAATTTGCCTGCCTAGGATGCCTTGCGGTAAATACCGCACTGTCTGGGATTCCGGAACAGCCGTGGTGTCCTTTCTGGATCCCAGGAGCCACACCGTGAGCAGATTCCAGCACTGTATCAATCTTGTTTAATAGACTGGAAGGGTTATTGGCGGGTGACAGGTTTCAAAAAGCAGGCACGAGATGGATGACTTGCCTCTCCCCCCCCCCCCTCCGCCACCCCCCACCGAACTGTTGTACAATGAAATATGTATGATTTATTCTGGCTAATAAACTGAAATGAAGAGTGTGATATATGAGACCAGATGGGGGACTATTGATGCGTTTCCATGTGTGTGGGGGGGATAGCGGGCGCTCTATCCACATGACAGTAAGAGATTCTTCAGGGACCTACACAGACAGGATAAGAGGAATCTACTTCCCCTTTCATCCAAAAATGGCCTCTTGAGTCAGAATTTACCAGCTCACAAATATTAAAAGGAGTTTAGAAATGTAAGGGGAGCTTTATAACCAAATTCATGATAACTGCGCTATAAGTGGCACAGAAGGGCTTCCGCGATGGGGCAAAGGGAACTTTTTTCACTAATTTTTTTTTTTTTAACATTAGCCAGAGTCATTCGGTTTTGTGTGTGTGTGTGTGTGTGTGTGTGTGTGTGTGCGTGCAGACGGCTGTCTGGTATTGCTACAGAATGGCGATTTAGATGACGGTGTCAGACAGTGTTCTCAAGCTGCCGATCGCATGCATTTCTCATAATACTGCTACATTGCTTGCAGGGGAGTCTGGGAGATGTCAAGAGCTGCATGTTGTGTCCCCTGATATAGATTGTAAGCCTGCTGTGCGAGACTTTCCCACTTTGTTCAAGTTTGTATGATTTATTACTTTGAACTTTACCTATATATGTCTGTCTGTCTGTTCTTAATGTATGTCTGTCTGTCTGTATGTCTGTCTGTCTGTGTGTATGTATGTGTGTCTGTCTGTCTGTTCTTAATGTATGTGTCTGTATTTCTGTTTGTCTGTATGTCTGTCTGTATGTCTGTCTGTTCTTAATGTATGTCTGTATGTCTATCTGTCTGTGTGTATGTATGTATGTTTGTCTGTCTATTCTTAATGTATGTGTCTGTATTTCTGTCTGTATGTATGTCTGTCTATCTGTATGTCTGTCTGTCTGTTCTTAATGTATGTCTGTCTGTCTGTCTGTCTGTATGTATCTGTCTGTCTGTCTTTGTAAGAGAGAAGGCAAATGGCATAAGTCAGAGCTTGACAAATGCAGAGCGACGGCTACTAAAATCCCCCCTGCTGGCTCCTTTTTTTGATTTTTTTTTTTTTTACATAGAAGTGTACGGCACAAGCATTTCCCTGACTCCTAAATATGACTAAGCTGGCTCCTAAATATGACTAAGCTGGCTCCTAAAGCCTACAGATATTTGTCAATCCTTGGCACAAATGGTCATGTTGGCAAAAGGTCCCCTTCGCAAAAACCATATACCCTCGTTCTGTGAAGGGACATGGTGGGATGACTCATTTCTACCGTAATTAATGTCACTTGCAGTCCCTGCAGCGCTTTTCGGTTGTATATCTATAGCCTTTCACAATCTATTTGATCTGTGTAGTGTTAATCCGCTAGGCACTCCAGATGTTGTAGACTACATCTCCCATAATGCTCCTACAGCCATAATGCTAACCAAGCATCAAGGGAAATGAAGTCCACAACATCTGCAGTGCTGAAGGTTGTTTACCCCTGCTCTAGGCCCTTCCTTCTTGCGATGTGCATGTTGTACAAGAGACTGTATGTCTCATTTGATCTATGCGTTTCAATATATTTCATCTGCTGGTCTTGAATACTGGTCGCCTGAGAACTAGATAGAAATGGGTGTAGTGACAGTCCCTCGAGTGTATGTTGGTTCGTCCATGCCTTATACATGTATTTATCTCCCCAGGGGACACAGCTGTTTACAAAGACGGCACTTATTGGATCCTTGGCCGGACTTCAGTAGACATCATCAAGAGTGGAGGATACAAGATTAGCGCCTTGGAGGTAGAGCGCCATCTTCTGGCTCATCCCAGTATTACAGGTTTGCCCACTTGTTTGCAGGTAATGCAGCCCACCCTTTCTCACCTGTACTGAACGCCGGCCTTTCCTTTCCTGTAGATGTGGCGGTGATTGGCGCACCAGACGCGACATGGGGGCAGCGCGTGGCGGCCATTGTCAAACTCTGCGACGGGCATACCCTGTCACTGCAGGAGCTGAAGGACTGGGCCAGGTGAGGAGAGATTGAACATAAAAGGGTCCATCTCAGTAGTGTCTGGGTGCAGTACTAACGGGGACAGTGATTGGGGTTTACTTGGTGGGGATGCATTGGCTGAGGATATCGCAGATATTGATTACCATTAGGATCAGCCTCTCACTGTGCGGTATCATTGGTCGTCCAGGGGTTAATGAAACAAATCCCCCCCCCCCCCCCCCATACCCCCTTCTCTTACTTTATGCAGTAATTGACTAAGCCCAGCTCCCGTCTCTTATGTAGGGTAGTCATGGACCCATACTGCATTCCTGCCGAGCTCATCCGGGTGGAAGAGATTCCCCGAAACCAGATGGGAAAAATCAATAAAAAGCAACTGCTGATGCACTTCTATCCCCAGTGAGAGGGGAGCGGGGAGGAGGAGGACCAGCTCTCTATGCAGAGGAGACAGGCACTGATGAAGAGAGAGCTACGCAGAGCATGGCATGTACATGCAGAGCAATACGTATACAATCATCCTACTGCTCTACTTTTACAACTTCGCACATAGAGAGTACACAGAAATATTTTATAGTGGTAGGAAGAACCACATTATACATCACATACCACCTACACATGTACATTCAACTGTCCCCCACACACACCCCTCTGTACTCTACACACACACACACACACACACACACACACACACACACACACACCCCTCTGTACTCTACACACACCTCCTACACACACACCCCACTGTACTCAAAACAGACCTCCTACACATGTGCATTCAAATCTCCCCCACACACACCTCTCTGTACTCTACCCACACCTCCTACACACACACCCCACTGTACTCAAAACAGACCTCCTACACACACACACACCCCACTGTACTCAAAACAGACCTCCTACACACACACACACCCTACTGTACTCAAAACAGACCTCCTACACACACACACACACACACACCCCACTGTACTCAAAACAGACCTCCTACACACACACACACACACCCCGCTGTACTCAAAACAGACCTCCTACACACACACACACACACACACACACCCCACTGTACTCAAAACAGACCTACACACACACCCCACTGTACTCAAAACAGACCTCCTACACACACACACACCCCGCTGTACTCAAAACAGACCTCCTACACACACACACACATACACACACACACCCCACTGTACTCAAAACAGACCTCCTACACACACCCCCCCCCCCACTGTACTCAAAACAGACCTCCTACACACACACACACACACACACACCCCACTGTACTCAAAACAGACCTCCTACACACACACACACACCCCACGGTACTCAAAACAGACCTCCTACACACACACACACACACACACACACCCCACTGTACTCAAAACAGACCTCCTACACACACACACACACACACACACACCCCACTGTACTCAAAACAGACCTCCTACACACACACACACCCCACTGTACTCAAAACAGACCTCCTACACACACACACACACACACACACCACTGTACTCAAAACAGACCTCCTACACACACACACACACACACACACACACACACCCCACTGTACTCAAAACAGACCTCCTACACACACACACACACACACACACACCCCACTGTACTCAAAACAGACCTCCTACACACACACACACACCCCACGGTACTCAAAACAGACCTCCTACACACACACACACACACACACACACACCCCACTGTACTCAAAACAGACCTCCTACACACACACACACACACACACACACCACTGTACTCAAAACAGACCTCCTACACACACACACACACCCCACTGTACTCAAAACAGACCTCCTACACACACACACACACACCCCCCCACTGTACTCAAAACAGACCTCCTACACACACACACACCCCACTGTACTCAAAACAGACCTCCTACACACACACACACACACACACCACTGTACTCAAAACAGACCTCCTACACACACACACACCCCTTTACACACACCTCCTACACACACACACACACACCCCACTGTACTCAAAACAGACCTCCTACACACACACACACACACACCCTCCTACACACACACACACACACACACACACACACACACACACACACACACACCCCACTGTACTCAAAACAGACCTCCTACACACACACACAGACACAACAATGTGCACTTAAAACACACCTCCGGCCCTTGACACTCAAAACAGACCTCCTACGCACACAGGCACGTAGCTACACTCAGAACTTCCACACTCATGTCTTTAGTGGCCACGATACAGCTGATTGTCTTTGCTCTGTGTGCTTTCTGAGGAAACGGCACACAATGGACAAACATCCCTGCTCTGTGATCAGCTCACTGTCCCATCACCTGGGAATCCAGCAATGTCTAAACCATCATCAAATAAAGCAATACATGACAAACCTCTGACACGTGTGCTTCATAACTGTGCAGAGCGATATATACTGTGATGACATGCAGAGCGATATATACTGTAATAACATGCAGTGCGATATATACTGTGATGACATGCAGAGCGATATATACTGTAATGACATGCAGAGCGATATATATACTGTAATGACATGCAGAGCGATATATATACTGTAATGACATGCAGAGCGATATATACTGTAATGACATGCAGAGCGATATATACTGTAATGACATGCAGAGCGATATATATACTGTAATTACATGCAGAGCGATATATACTGTAATGACATGCAGAGCGATATATACTGTAATGACATGCAGAGTGATATATACTGTAATGACATGCAGAGCGATATATACTGTAATGACATGCAGAGCGATATATACTGTAATGACATGCAGAGCGATATATATACTGTAATGCCAGGCAGAGCGATATATACTGTAATAACATGCAGAGCGATATATATACTGTAATAACATGCAGAGCGATATATACTGTAATGACATGCAGAGCGATATATACTGTAATGACATGCAGAGTGATATATACTGTAATGCCATGCAGAGCGATATATACTGTAATGACATGCAGAGCGATATATACTGTAATGACATGCAGAGCGATATATACTGTAATGACATGCAGAGCGATACATACTGTAATGACATGCAGAGCGATATATATACTGTAATGACATGCAGAGCGATATATATACTGTAATGACATGCAGAGCGATATATACTGTAATGACATGCAGAGCGATACATACTGTAATGACATGCAGAGCGATATATATACTGTAATGACATGCAGAGCGATACATACTGTAATGACATGCAGAGCGATACATACTGTAATGACATGCAGAGCGATATATATACTGTAATGACATGCAGAGCGATATATACTGTAATGACATGCAGAGCGATATATACTGTAATGACATGCAGAGCGATATATATACTGTAATGACATGCAGAGCGATATATACTGTAATGACATGCAGAGCGATACATACTGTAATGACATGCAGAGCGATATATATACTGTAATGACATGCAGAGCGATACATACTGTAATGACATGCAGAGCGATACATACTGTAATGACATGCAGAGCGATATATATACTGTAATGACATGCAGAGCGATATATACTGTAATGACATGCAGAGCGATATATACTGTAATGACATGCAGAGCGATATATACTGTAATGACATGCTGAGCGATATATACTGTAATGACATGCAGAGCGATATATACTGTAATGACATGCAGAGCGATTTATACTGTAATGACATGCAGAGCGATTTATACTGTAATGACATGCAGAGCGATACATACTGTAATGACATGCAGAGCGATATATACTGGAATGACATGCAGAGCGATATATACTGGAATGACATGCAGAGCGATATATACTGGAATGACATGCAGAGCGATATATATACTGTAATGACATGCAGAGCGATATATACTGTAATGACATGCAGAGCGATATACTGTAATTACATGCAGAGCGATATACTGTAATTACATGCAGAGCAACGTATTGTAATTACATGCAGAGCATTATACTGTAATCACATGCAGAGCAATGTATTGCAATTAAATGCAGAACAGTGCACTATACTCGTGCTGAGCAGTACGTTATAATTACTGTAATAAATTTCAGTATAGCATGACACACAAATCTATAGTGCGACATACTGTTATTATATGTACATATACATTATGTAATGTACATTACATGCAGCATTTCACATAAAGGATTAGCAATATACAGAGCAGTATGTTTTATATCTGTGCAGACCATTATATTAGATCCGTATAATGGCTGAGCATGTCATGTATACACACAGAGCCAGAATACACTGATAATATGTACCAAGAAATAAGTGCTAATCAATATACAATACACTCAGCAAAGCAACATTACCATAATTATATGAAATAACTCACCTGACGGGCATGTGTTAATAAGTGTAGGCAAAGTTCTGTCAGCCTTCACTATAAATGAATGTATTAATAGGTGGGGAGGCCACGGCTCCTGTAACCTTCACTATAAATGAATGTATTAATAGGTGGGGAGGCCACGGCTAGTGTAACCTTCACTATAAATGAATGTATTAATAGGTGGGGACGCCACGGCTCTATAAATGAATGGATTAATGGGTGTGGAGGCCACGGCTCTATAAATGAATGGATTAATAGGTGGGGACGCCACGGCTCTATAAATGAATGGATTAATGGGTGTGTAGGCCACGGCTCTATAAATGAATGGATTAATAGGTGGGGACGCCACGGCTCTATAAATGAATGGATAATAGGGGGGGAGGCCACGGCTCCTGTAACCTTCACTATAAATGAATGGATTAATAGGTGGGGAGACCACGGCTCCTGTAACCTTCACTATAAATGAATGGATTAATAGGTGGGGAGGCCACGGCTCTATAAATGAATGTATAATAGGTAGGGACGCCATGGCTCTATAAATGAATGGATTAATAGGTGCGTAGGCCACGGCTCTATAAATGAATGGATTAATAGGTGGGGAGGCCACGGCTCCTGTAACCTTCACTATAAATGAATGGATTAATAGGTGGGGAGGCCACGGCTCCTGTAACCTTCACTATAAATGAATGGATAATAGGTGGGGACGCCATGGCTCTATAAATGAATGGATTAATAGGTGCGTAGGCCACGGCTCTATAAATGAATGTATTAATAGGTGGGGAGGCCACGGCTCCTGTAACCTTCACTATAAATGAATGGATAATAGGTGGGGAGGCCACAGCTCCTGTAACCTTCACTATAAATGGATGTATTAATAGGTGCGGAGGCCATGGCTCCTGCAACCTTTACTATCAATGGATGTATTATTAGCTGGCAGGCCACGGCTCCTGTAACCTTCACTATAAATGAATGGATTAATGGGTGGGGAGGCCACGGCTCTTGTAACCTTCACTATAAATTAATGGGTGGGGAGGTCACGGCTCCTATAACCTTCACTATAAATTAATGGATTAATAGGTGGGGAGGTCACGGCTCCTGTAACCTTCACTATAAATTAATGATTAATAGGTGGGGAGGCCACAGCTCCTGTAACCTTCACTATAAATGTATGGATAATAGGTGGGGAGGCCACGGCTCCTGTAACCTTTACTATAAATGAATGGATTAATAGATGGGAGGCCACGGCTCCTGTAACCTTCACTATACATGAATGGATTAATAGGTGGGGAGGCCACGGCTCCTGTAACCTTCACTATACATGAATGGATTAATAGGTGGGGAGGCCACGGCTCCTGTAACCTTCACAATACATGAATGGATTAATAGGTGGGGAGTCCACGGCTTCTGTAACCTTCACTATAAATGAATGGATTAATAGGTGGGGAGGCCACGGCTCCTGTAACCTTCACAATACATGAATGGATTAATAGGTGGGGAGGCCACGGCTCCTGTAACCTTCACAATACATGAATGGATTAATAGGTGGGGAGTCCACGGCTTCTGTAACCTTCACTATAAATGAATGGATTAATAGGTGGGGAGTCCACGGCTTCTGTAACCTTCACTATAAATGAATGGATTAATGGGTGGGGAGGCCATGGCTCCAGCAACCTTCACTATAAATGGATGTATTAATAGGTGCGGAGGCCATGGCTCCAGCAACCTTCACTATAAATGAATGTATTAATAGGTGGGGAGGCCACGGCTCCTGTAACCTTCACTATAAATGGATGTATTAATAGGTGCGGAGGCCATGGCTCCAGCAACCTTCACTATAAATGGATGTATTAATAGGTGCGGAGGCCATGGCTCCAGCAACCTTCACTATAAATGGATGTATTAATAGGTGCGGAGGCCATGGCTCCAGCAACCTTCACTATAAATGGATGTATTAATAGGTGGGGAGGCCATGGCTCCAGCAACCTTCACTATAAATGGATGTATTAATAGGTGCGGAGGCCATGGCTCCAGCAACCTTCACTATAAATGGATGTATTAATAGGTGCGGAGGCCATGGCTCCAGCAACCTTCACTATAAATGGATGTATTAATAGGTGCGGAGGCCATGGCTCCAGCAACCTTCACTATAAATGGATGTATTATTAGCTGGCAGGCCACGGATCCTGTAACCTTCACTATAAATGGATGTATTATTAGCTGGCAGGCCACGGATCCTGTAACCTTCACTATAAATGGATGTATTAATAGGTGGGTATTTTGCGCTGTACTATTCCAGCATGAGGACCATAAAGTGATGGATGGGAGGCATTTCCCTGTAGGTAAAGAAGACTGAATTAGACTATTTCTTTGTAGTACATTTTTTCATTAAATAATTTCTATTTACATCGGCTGCATCGGGGTTTCCTGTACTGAGTGCACTGGAAGTCTAGGTAATGCTTGAATAACATTAATATTTATTATTATTATTCATTTTCTAGCTTGGAGAGATGACACCGAGCCTGACGGAGCTACATTAATCCCAAGAGAGCATCCCACCTTTGTCAGAGGTTAGTTAAAGACACGGGAAGCTTTGTGATTTGTATTACATAATTTTCACTGTTATAATCTTGCTCCAGTAAATCTTCCTATTGATTGTCAATGAGGGAGGAGTCCTTGAATGCGTGACCTATTGATACATACAGGGGTCCTGTGGAATCGGATTAATGATTTACTGTCCACTCTATTGTTATTTTGAAAGAACATTTCTATACTGGGCGCTTCTCATCCTGACTTCTGTATTAATACTATGGACATCTGCCGGGCTCAGCTTAACTCACGTATCAGACTTACTGAGGTCAGTGAGGACAATAGGGTCTTCCTACAGCTTCAAGATATACTGCAGCCGAGTTACTACGACTAATAGTCTGCTAAGTTAGAGCAATACAGAATATTATATTATCAAGCAGACAGTGTAAATCCACGCAGAGCAATACAGTGTATAATATCAAGCGGAGCAATACAGGATATAATAGGATCAAGCAGAGCAGTGTAAATCCATGCAGAGCAATATAGTATATAATATTATCAAGCAGAGCAGTGTAAACCACGCAGAGAAATACAGTATATAATATTATAGAGCAGAGCAGTGTAGTGTAAACCAACGCAGAGCAATTCTGTATATAATATTATGAAGCAGAGGACAGTAGTGTAAACCCACGCAGAGCAATTCTGTATATAATATTATGAAGCAGAGGACAGTAGTGTAAACCCACGCAGAGCAATACAGTATATAATATTATGAAGTAGAGCAGTGTAGTGTAAACCCACGCAGAGCGATACAGTATATAATATTATGAAGCAGAGCAGTGTAGTGTAAACCCACGCAGAGCAATACAGTATATAATATTAACCAGCAGAGCAGTGTAGTGTAAACCCACGCAGAGCAATACAGTATATAATATTATGAAGCAGAGCAGTGTAGTGTAAACCCACGCAGAGCGATACAGTATATAATATTATGAAGCAGAGCAGAGTAGTGTAAACCCACGCAGAGCGATACAGTACATAATATTAACCAGCAGAGCAGTGTAGTGTAAACCCACGCAGAGCAATACAGTATATAATATTATGAATCAGAGCAGTGTAGTGTAAACCCACGCAGAGCGATACAGTATATAATATTATGAAGCAGAGGACAGTAGTGTAAACCCACGCAGAGCAATACAGTATATAATATTATGAAGCAGAGCAGTGTAGTGTAAACCCACGCAGAGCGATACAGTATATAATATTAACCAGCAGAGCAGTGTAGTGTAAACCCACGCAGAGCAATACAGTATATAATATTATGAAGCAGAGCAGTGTAGTGTAAACCCACGCAGAGCGATACAGTATATAATATTATGAAGCAGAGCAGTGTAGTGTAAACCCACGCAGAGCAATACAGTATATAATATTATGAAGCAGAGCAGTGTAGTGTAAACCCACGCAGAGCGATACAGTATATAATATTAACCAGCAGAGCAGTGTAGTGTAAACCCACGCAGAGCAATACAGTATATAATATTATGAAGCAGAGCAGTGTAGTGTAAACCCACGCAGAGCGATACAGTATATAATATTATGAAGCAGAGCAGAGTAGTGTAAACCCACGCAGAGCGATACAGTACATAATATTAACCAGCAGAGCAGTGTAGTGTAAACCCACGCAGAGCAATACAGTATATAATATTATGAAGCAGAGCAGTGTAGTGTAAACCCATGCAGAGCGATACAGTATATAATATTATGAAGCAGAGGACAGTAGTGTAAACCCACGCAGAGCAATACAGTATATAATATTATGAAGCAGAGCAGTGTAGTGTAAACCCACGCAGAGCGATACAGTATATAATATTAACCAGCAGAGCAGTGTAGTGTAAACTCACGCAGAGCAATACAGTATATAATATTATGAAGCAGAGCAGTGTAGTGTAAACCCACGCAGAGCGATACAGTATATAATATTATGAAGCAGAGCAGTGTACTGTAAACCCACGCAGAGCGATACAGTATATAATATTAACCAGCAGAGCAGTGTAGTGTAAACCCACGCAGAGCAATACAGTATATAATATTATGAAGCAGAGCAGTGTAGTGTAAACCCACGCAGAGCGATACAGTATATAATATTATGAAGCAGAGCAGTGTAGTGTAAACCCACGCAGAGCAATACAGTATATAATATTATGAAGCAGAGCAGTGTAGTGTAAACCCACGCAGAGCGATACAGTATATAATATTAACCAGCAGAGCAGTGTAGTGTAAACTCACGCAGAGCAATACAGTATATAATATTATGAAGCAGAGCAGTGTAGTGTAAACCCACGCAGAGCGATACAGTATATAATATTATGAAGCAGAGCAGTGTAGTGTAAACCCAAGCAGAGCGATACAGTATATAATATTATGAAGCAGAGCAGTGTAGTGTAAACCCACGCAGAGCGATACAGTATATAATATTATGAAGCAGAGCAGTGTAGTGTAAACCCACGCAGAGCGATACAGTACATAATATTAACCAGCAGAGCAGTGTAGTGTAAACCCAAGCAGAGCGATACAGTATATAATATTATGAAGCAGAGCAGTGTAGTGTAAACCCACGCAGAGCGATACAGTATATAATATTAACCAGCAGAGCAGTGTAGTGTAAACTCACGCAGAGCAATACAGTATATAATATTATGAAGCAGAGCAGTGTAAACCCATGCAGAGCATTACGGTATATCATTACAAGCAGAGCAGTATAGTGCAGTTCATATATGGCCCAGCAGAGCAGTATAATGTATAAGAATGCACTGTTATCTCATGCTCTGCTATTGCTCGTGTAGCCATGGGTTTCAGTGGTACACAACGGCCTGCGAGGGGTTAACAGAAGGACCCATCTTCCCCGGTGAGTCCCTGGACTTGGCAGCCGGATCAATACAGAGCGCAGAGGCTCATTCATATTTCTTCCTGAGACAAGCAGGGCCCAGCAGGGAATAAAGAGCTGGGCAGCCACTAACCATCCATCTCTGGGCCAGTCCAGCCGTAGTTAATGAGAGAGCATGTGTGTCTGTATGGCGGGGGGGGGGGGGGGGGGGACGGGGGAGATAGCAGAGGCCAAATCGTTAATAAAATTCCAAAGGAATAACTTTGATAAATGGGACTTTCAGTGGGATTGTGTGGCCGGTTTTACTGAAATTAACCTACTGACACAGCCACAGAGCAAGTGACATTGATAATCCACCTGGGGGCCGGCGACTTGTAAGAGACCCCCGTAACTCACAGCTCCAATTACACTCCGATGTTAAAGGGCCGAGGCAGCCTCCCAACCGCGGAGCCAGTAAAGGGGGGGACTGATCGTACCGCGTTTATAAGATGTCACATATTAACTGGCCCGCTTTGGGACTGCCACCCGTGTGGCCCTGAATTCAGCTCTCTAGCATCCCCATTTCCGTGGACAGCAGAGGGGAAGGAATCCTTAGGGTGCCACGGGTGAGAGACTATGCGCAACTGTTACTTCCCCCCTGGATAAGCCGTGCTCACCAAGGTCCAGCCTCGCCAGTGGTGCCCGCTGGGAGTTATGCTAAAAAACTGAACTCGCCACAGATCATGTTTTAATCTTTCAGCCCAGTGCTCAATGACCAATCGAAAAATTGGGATCGGTATAATGCCTGGATAGGGCTCTCCTGGATATGAGGTAAGGCCAGGGAATGATGAAAGGACTCAAATCTGCCGACACAATGTATGCCAACGATCCCACATCTGGCTGGTCAGTCCTTTCATCCCGGGTTCCTTCTCTTGTGTCCCCCTATTAGGACACCGGAGAATAGGGGGACATAGTAACATAGTAATTTAGGTTGAAAAAAGACACAAGTCCATCAAGTTCAACCCTTCTACATATCATTACAGCTTTTGATCCAAAAAAAGGCAAAAACCCCTAAGGAAGCTATTTCGAATTTTGCCTCCTGGGGGAAAAAATTCCTTCTTGACTCCAAGAGGCAATCAGATTTCTCCTTGGATCAATAAGCTCTATTATTAATGCTCATTCTATTATTAATACCCCTGTATGTTCTGCTTTCCTAAAAAAAACATCCAAACCATTTTTAAATGCATCTATTGTGGTTGATAGCACTACCTCTCTTGGCAGGGAGTTCCATAACTTTATTGTCCTGTCGGATTATTAATAACCATAAAAATATGAATATGAGTTATTAATTATGAATCATAAAAAAATATGAAAATTGATGATTCATATATATGGGTCCGACTAAAAATACCCATATCAAGAATTCGTTGTGTATGTGAGAGTTTCGATGACGTTTTTACAAAAGTAAATACAATGCAACAATTATTAATAAAATAATAATGAATTTATTGAATATAGAATAAAGATCAAACGGTAAGCAAAATAGCATAACAACAAAATACAGTATCAATAGCTGTTAATCATAATTCACATGTAGGACTTATAACATAAGTAAGTAGTACAAAACATTAATTATGCAGCTCTGTACCTATATCAACATGCATGTAGAATAATTTACTATGCAGTACATTTCTGACCATAAGATGGCCATGCATTTTATTTAGATACAACCTACAATGATTAGTATTTAAAATGGTTAATGATAGTACACCATAATTACCTACAAATTACCAACATATACTCTGCTTAGGTAAGGTAATATTACTAAATCAATCACTACTCAAGGTGGCTATTTCTTAATCTGCCCAGTAAATGATAATGTATGTATTCCAGCTTAGACTTTAAGAATACAAATTTTAGATAATCTCTGGAGATTAGATATGACATATTTTGGTAAAGAGCTAGACTATAATAACTTATGGTACTTTTGTTAATATCTCTATGATATTATTCCTCTGGCTTCCTTCTGCAGAAAGGATGATAGATAAACACCAGGCTAAAACGTATAGATCCCAGAAATTGTGGGATTTAAGTTAAATTTACCCAAATATATATGCTAATTACAGCCATAAAAATGAGATTATGCTAGAAACAAATTACCACATTTATACATTACCGGCAGAGGTTGGTTTGCAGTTGGGACTCCTTCAATTGAAGAATTGAGCGATGGGAGTTACTCCTGGGACTTAGCTCAATACTATGGGTATGGAGATTTCTATTGTTATAATGAACATGTGCTATTAAAAGCCTCATATTCCTGAGTCCTCCCCAGAAGGAGAGAGACTCAGCCCGTTTCTAAAACATTCCCATCTCTCACCCCACTAGTGGTAGCTCTCCCAAAATCAGTCCCCCCATATCTTTTCAGGTATCTCTGGTCTCTTTCTATCTACACCTCCAGTATGGACTTATCAACCAAACCATATCTCAGACTCACACACATACATAAAAATGTATAATAAAATATCTACCACACTAATAAAACAATAAAAACAATATTCTAATTAATATGTAGGATTAATAATACTTTACATTTTTATTAGTGAAGGTGTGATATAATTTTATATTTTATTGGGTGATTAGAATCAACTCGGTGTGTTTATAATAACCCTTGTTAGATTCTTCAAATCTAAAATCCAAGTAATCTCAGTGTGTCTGTGTCTGTCAGTTTCTGCCAGTTTGGGTGGGCTAGCAAGTTGCAGAGAAACCCCCCTTCTCCTCTAGTATGTACACAGCTGTGTCTGCATCAGTACAATGAGATGTAATAAACCTTGCACAACAATGGCCACCTTATCTGTTCCGGTGATACTATGAACTTATCAGTAAAATATTTGGTTACAGATAACAGAGTTAGGAATGTGGAAGACTTTCCTTTTATCCTCAGGGACACAGAATAAGATTTTAACACACAGAAGGATTTCCAAAAACTGTCACAAAATGGAGGCTCCTGGCATCCATCTTGTTATCCATAGCTTTTGCTTTATTCATATGTACCAGTCCCAAGATTACTTTTCAATACCTCTGACAGTCCTAACCGTAAAGAATCCCTTCCTTTGCTGTCTATGAAATCTTTGCTCTTCCAGTCTCAGGGGGTGACCTCTTGTGCTTTGTACCTTTCTATTAATGAACAGGTCCCTGGAGAGCTCCTTATATTGGCCCTGCACAAATTTATATAATGTTATCATATACCCTCTGAGATGCCTTTTTTCTAACGTATATAAATGCAATTTTTTAAGTCTCTCTTCATAACTAAGATCCTCCAATCCCCTTATTAATTTTGTAGCTCTCCTTTGCATTTTTTCTAGTTCCTTAATATACTTTTTAAGGACTGGTGCCCAGAACTGTACTGCATATTCAAGGTGAGGTCTTACCACTGATTTGTAAAGAGGCAAGATGATATCCTCCTCCCGTGAATCTATACCTCGTTTTATACATGCCAATATCTTATTGGCCCTTGCAGCTGCTGACTGGCATTGGGCACTGTTGCCAAGTTTGTTATCTACAATGATTCCTAAATCCTTTTCGTTAGTAGTTTTTCCCAGGGAAAAACCATTTAACGGATATGTTGCTTTGTTATTATTTTTCCCATAATGCATAACTTTACATTTGTCTATATTGAACCTCATTTGCCACTTTACTGCCCAGTCCCCCACTCTGTCCAAATCTTCCTGCAAAGAAAAAACATCAAGATTAGTCTTTATTGCCTTACCTAATTTAGTGTCGTCCGCAAACACGGAGACATGGCTCTCAGCACAATGTGGCAGATCATTAATAAACAGATAAAAAGAAGAGGGCCCAAAACAGACCCATGAGGTACTCCGCTCAATACCCTTGTCCAATTTGAGGATTTTCCATTTACAACAACCCTTTGTGTTCTATCTTTTAGCCAATTTTCAATCCAAATACAAACATTTGCCCCCAAACCTATTTCTCTCAATTTGTAGAGTAACCTTTTGTGTGGAACTGTATCAAATGCTTTCGCAAAATCCAAATAGATCACATCAACTGCCACACCTAGATCTATATTTTTACTGACTTCTTCATAGAATGTTATTAAGTTTGTTTGACAAGACCTGTCTTTCGCAAAACCATGTTGACTTTTACTAATTATATTCTGGTTCAAGATGTATTCTTGAGTGTATACCTTTAGCAATCCTTCAAATAGTTTCCCCACTTCAGATGTCAAGCTCACTGGCCTATAATTACCTGGCAGAGATTTTGATCCCTTTTTAAATATTGGAATGACATCCGCCTTTCTCCAGTCTGTTGGCACTGTACCTGAACTGAAAGAATCATCAATGCTAATATTTGGTGGCTTGTAGCATACACCTACAAGTAATGTGCGATTCTTTTTAGCATCTAAGCTAATCTCCACCCACAGTGTCTCCACATCAGTTCCAGTTACATCATGCACACCTTCTTTAATACTGGGTTTTAATTTAGGATTTACCTACAGACAAATCCCTCCCCCTTTTCTATTTACTCTGTCCTTTCTAAAAAGTGAGTGGCCTTGTAAATTAACTGACCAGTCGTGGGTCTCATCCCACCACGTTTCTGTGATTCCGATTAAATCATACTGTTCAGCACTTACCAGACAAAGAAGGGAAATAGTGTGAATGTCACGGGTTTACGCATTCACAAGAGCCTTTTGTGTGGCCTCTGACTGGTGGGCTTTTCTTCGCTGATTAGCGCTCTGGTGCAGAGCGGTAGTCAGCTCTACCTGCGCCTGACGCAAGAACTGAACATTGTGCCCTTCCTTTAATATGGTTCCAAAGTGAAACCTTTGCTGCTGGGGGAGTTGTATAACTCTACCTCTTCATGCTGGGGTGGAGGGCTAGGTCTTTAGCACTTCACGCTCTTAGTCTGATTACAGAATAAGACTGATACTCGAGATTAGGCCAGATGAAGGCATTAGAAGCAGGAGTCTGGCTACGTAGCTAGGATAACTCGACCCAATCAGTTGTTGGGCCCCCGTCTCCTCACCCTTGTTCCTGCAGGTTAGTTCTCTTCTATCATTCTATATCTTTCCAATGTCATGCCCATTCCTTACCACCATCCCCGGCCCCCCAGCCCCCCCCCCCCCCCCCACGTTTCCTCTCTCACTTCCCTTTCCCATCCCCTGCCCTCTTTCACTTCCAAATATTCGCCCCCTTTTCGCCATGGTCATTCACTTGCTGTTCACGTGTGAATCTGGCACTCACGTCGTACATACACAATCATTCAGTTACCTCACCATTACACCCTGCCAGGCTCCCTGCTCACAATGGGGACACCCGTCCTGTACCATCACTGTGCGGACCCCCAGCCTCCAATCCTGCAGTCTGTCAGCCTTCCCTACGCACATAGGTAGGGCATCCATGGGGATAACAGAGCAGGCCTAGCCATCATGAAAAAGGGGGCCTAGCCATTTAAAAACCTGTAGGTTCTTGCTCCGCTAAAGGGTTAAAACGCCTTTAAGTCATCTCTCCCCAGTATGTATGTACGGTACTTACAGAGCTACGTGGGGAGTCTGTAAATACAGGTCCATTCTGACAGGATAATGTCAACAACACTGTACGGTTGGTTTATAATGTGCTGGGCCAGGTATCCTGTCATCTGGGTTGAACCTGACAGCTTTCTAAATCTCCCCATGCAGTGTTTAGATTAGGGGCGGACAGGCCGCCACGTTCCTTGCGGCTCCCGTGGGGTGGCATTCTTTATACTCCCAGTGTTGGTCTTGCTATTCTCTGGGAGAGACGCACTGTGTGTGTCTGCCCAGTTTTGTTGGGTTGCATGTTTGTGATGGACCCTTGGGGTTGAACGTTTTGGTGCTCAGTGTTGCCCCCCTGTGGTTGCCTCTTTGATAGCCACCTTGCACTGTGAGGGTGTTAAACCAGTTTTGTATGCCCCCCTCTGCGTGTTATCAAGCAATTCTCTCCCCCTCATTCTATGATCACGGCGCCCCATTTACTAAAAGGTCTACCCAATATAGACCGTTCCGGCAAGTTAGCCGAATTTCCGAAATCCCCAAAATCTGACCAGTCATTATCCTTGATTTCGGGACAAAATTGTCTGTTCAGGCCGTACAGAAACCGAAGCATTGAAGTATTTGGCTCTGGACAGTTTCGCTAGTAAAACCATAGATCTTGGGTTACACAATATGTGCCGATCACCAACAAACACGCTCGAAATTCGGGAACACAAATACGGAATCCGCACATATCAGTTCTTAGCTGGAGAACTGAACAGAAAAGTGTAGAAGAATTAAAGTGAACATATATATAAACACAAAGCTATTTATATTCAGTTATAATATATTAATGTTATATATTATAATAGTATATTTACATTAAAATAAGCATTTTTACATTTTAATAAAAACATTTTATGCTCTTTATTTTTATGTATTTAATGTATTATTTTATTCATCATTATTTTTCAGAATTGTTATTTTATTACACTTCAGGCAGTTTCGGGAGGACTTCTTCTGTAGCCCAAGTTCCCCCATTGAATTCTACTGTTTTATTCGTAATAGCCAAGGTCATCCCGTAATGGCCCATAGAGATCTATGGGGAGGACCGAGGCTACCACTTCATCACAGTGCATTTTGCATGACTTCGGCACCCCCCATCCTGTGATCACTGCCCCCCATTCACTTTGTAACTCCCGTCATCCTGTGCTCACTGCCCCCCACTCACCTAGTCACCCCCTCATCCTGTGCTCACTGCCCCACATTTATTTTGTCACCCCGTCATCCTGTGCTTACTGCCCCGCATTCACTTTGTCACCCCGTCATCCTGTGCTCACTGCCCCACATTTATTTTGTCACCCCGTCATCCTGTGCTCACTGCCCCGCATTCACTTTGTCACCCCGTCATCCTGTGCTCACTGCCCCACATTCTGCTTGTCACCCCGTCATCCTGTGCTCACTGCCCCCATTCACCTTGTCACCCCTGTCATCCTGTGCTCACTGCCCCCCATTCACCTTGTCGTCCTGTGGTCACTGCCCCCCATTCACCTTGTCACCCTGTCATCCTGTGGTCACTGCCCCCCATTCACGTTGTCACCCCGTCATCCTGTGCTCACTGCCCCACATTCACTTTGTCACCCCGTCATCCTGTGCTCACTGCCCCCATTCTGCTTGTCACCCCGTCATCCTGTGCTCACTGCCCCCATTCTGCTTGTCACCCCGTCATCCTGTGCTCACTGCCCCCATTCTGCTTGTCACCCCGTCATCCTGTGCTCACTGCCCCACATTCACTTTGTCACCCCGTCATCCTGTGCTCACTGCCACACATTCACTTTGTCACCTCGTCATCCTGTTCTCACTGCCCCACATTCTGCTTGTCACCCCGTCATCCTTTGCTCACTGCCCCCCATTCACCTTGTCACCCCGTCATCCTGTGCTCACTGCCACACATTCACCTTGTCACCCCTGTCATCCTGTGCTCACTGCCCCCATTCTGCTTGTCATCCTGTGGTCACTGCCCCATTCTGCTTGTCACCCCGTCATCCTGTGGTCACTGCCCCCCATTCACCTAGCCCTGCTCTCTGTCACACAGTTCATTGTATCACCGCTGTGCCCCCCCCCCCCTGTCCCCTGATCACGCATTGGTCGTGTTTCTCCTATTCTGTTGTGCTCCCCGTGAGCCTATTGCTGCGCCCGTGCTGTGTTTGCAACGATCGGCAGACGGTGGAATGTGTGCCCGGGGGTGCTGAGCTTCTGAGTTGCTTTATAGCAGACATTATCTTTTATTGCCAGATAAAAATTCCAGGCTCGGCTGGTTTTATTGCCGCTCTACGCTCGGCTCATCCTATCCTCGCAAGATCCCATCCCCTGACAGCACACACACGTCTGTCGCTCCTGCGTGGGGAGGGTGAGAGACCCTCACCACCCCCCTCCCCTATACCTTCTCTTTATGGCACAGGACTCCTGCACAACTGAGAAAGAAAAACATGCCAACTCCCCCTCCGTGTCACCAACACCGCTATAAAAACACAACATAAAAGCATGAGACAAAGTTCCATTGTGCCCATTAGGTATGACTAGCTCATGCCACCCTGTTTCAACCCCCCCATTAGTTCTATGCGTCAAAATCTCCTCATAACCGGGGTCTTCAAAGTGTACGGGTACACTCTAAATATCTACTGCTGATGTGGATATAAAATATACTGCAATATCGTCCTTTAAATATAACCCAGCCCATACCTCCTTTCTTACATGTCCCCTCCATGAGCTAGACACATATCCCATCAGTAGCCTGACGTTTAAAGGGACACTAATGCTTCAGAAAAAACAAACGTCAACTAAATGTTGTTAAGAAGACATACTGATATGTCTCTGTCCAGGCGCGCAGAGCGCCTTCTTTCACTATTTTATATCTACAAGAAATAGCCTTCCAAATCTCCTCCCCTCTGTACTGTCGCCTTTAGAATGTTGTGGGAGTTTGTGGTCGCCGACCATGTCATGAACTAACTTCCTAGGATCCCAACATTCTAAAAGTGATTGTCACTAAAAAGGGGAGGAGCTTGGATCGTTTTTATACAATGTGCCTCTGAACACTGATTTAATGATGTATTTTCTTGTTAACAATTGTTGTTTGTTTGTTTTTTTGTCATCAATTTAACGTTGGATGTTGATAAAAATTTGATTTTTTTTCTTACTGTTCCTTTAATACGTTCTAGTAAAGATTGATATGTTGAGTTGTGCAGAATGTGTACAGAATCTAACTCCTGTCTTTGGGGGGGGGGGGGGGGGGGGGAGATCAAGACCCTGGGCCATGTGAATCCTTCAGCTGGTGTGGATGACAGACAGACAGAATATGCTTTGTGCTTCTCCCGCGTGATGTGATGTGAATTGGCCATGCCCGGGCCGGAGAGTGCCACTGGCAGGCAACATCTGCTCAGCTGCCCCATCCTTCTGGGCAGGAGCAGGGTCAGTGTGAGGAGTGTGGAGGGGCAGCGCCTGCGGGTATGAGATCCGCAGTGATGCGAGGCACGCGGGGGGGGGGGGGGGGGGTCGGATGCGACAGAGCAGAAACTGGTCTCTCACTACAGTAATCAGGATCTCATGGTGACATTCTCCAAGGGTATCTGCGACAGGTAGATATGTGGCACAGCAGACGCCAGCCTACCTCTGCTAATATTCATTGGTAGTTATTCACTGGCCATACTGACCGATGTGGTGATTAGTCAGTGGCCACAGTGATCGCTGTGTTGGTTATTCAATGGCCATAGTGGCCGGTGTGATGATTGGTCAGTGACCTGTGCTCGCCGGGCCGCCAGTATCGCCCATCACCCCTTGATGGCAGGCCTGGTCAGTGCTCACAGGTGCCGGGGTGGGGGGTGGGGGGGTTTGATGATTAATCAGTGGTCACAGTGGCCGGGGTGATGATTAATCAGTGGTCACAGTGGCCGGGGTGACGATTAAGTAGTGGTCACTGTAGTGATTAATCAATGGCCGAAGGTATGATTGCAGTTACATACAGTGATCACTGTGGCTAATTTGGTGATATTTAGTAGCCATATTCCCCAATAATTTCTGCTTCTGTGTAATGTTCATTATGTTTTCGTTATAGAGGTGCAGTAACACACCTTCACCTGCACTGCATGGGATCCCTGTCTGCCCCCCGGAACCTGAAGAAAGCTTTGGTAGACAGGTAACTATTAAATAGGAAAAAATATATTCTATAGAGGCGCAAACAAATGACTATGAATGCTAACATAATATGAGGATTAATATATATCTACTGAGATTTAGCAAATCAAAACCATCCGCTAAATATATTAGAATATGTTAAAAAAATAAAAAAAACGTGTAAATATTCATAAAAATGACCAGTGGGTGTAAAGCAAATGATGTTGTGTGACCCCAGCCTGCTCGGTACATGTTCCCCTCTCTGGAGATATGTTTAGTCTAAACTCTGCTTGCGGCACGGGGAACCAGGACTGTCCCATCACATCTGGGTCTGTTGGCAACTATGCCATAGCGTTTTATGATTATTGGAATACACAAACGCCTTTTTTATACCACAGCGTGTCTGTTTTACTGTATAATGCCACCCTGGTGAAGAGTTTAACGGCGTCCTCCCACCCACAGCAATACACTGTGCGTATTCAGCCGTGTCTGATGCGTGTGCTGCTGCAATACTATGCTTCCTACCGGGAGACTGCAGGGGTCTCAACCAATGTTACAGGGTCTGCCCACCAAGCATGGTGTGTGCCAGCTCAGCAGCTCCCTCTGCTGGTTTCAGTCTCCCAGGAGACCAATAAACTGACAGTGTTGTGTAAACAGAAGGGACTGATCACTTGCCAAACAGCACAACTGCGCCACGTGCCGTGGACATTCACATAGTGTTAGTGCCGGCGGCTGAGCCTCCTGTACAGAGGGATAAAGACTTGTTGCAAAATGTCACTGGAGTCAGGGCAGGCAGCACAGGTTCACAGACCAAGGGCCGGTGGCAGAATACAGGCCGGAAGTCATGTACTGGTGCTGATCACTGGAGACGATGATTATTAGTGCTAATGTGAGTTATGGGGCTAATATGGTGACTGGGACAGCTGTCCAGAGAGATTGGAGCCTCATAGCGGGATAGCACTATGTCGCTGTAAGTGCACCTGGTCAGTTATAGCGCCTCACATGGCTCCATCCCCAGTCTGATCCACAGTTAACACAAGAAGCTCTGCGCGGAGTGGAATCTTGCGCTGCATAGAACCAAATATTGCGCTGCTCTGCGCGGAGTAGAATCTTGCTATGTTTCGCGGAGTAGAATCTCGTGCTGCTCTGCGCGGATGAGAATCTTGCCCTGCTCTGCGCGGAGTGGAATCTTGCCCTGGTCTGCGAGGAGTGGAATCTTGCCCTGGTCTGCGCGGAGTGGAATCTTGCCCTGGTCTGCGAGGAGTGGAATCTTGCCCTGCTCTGCGCGGAGTGGAATCTTGCCCTGGTCTGCGAGGAGTGGAATCTTGCCCTGCTCTGCGCGGAGTAGAATCTTGCCCTGCTCTGCGCGGAGTGGAATCTTGCCCTGGTCTGCGCGGAGTAGAATCTTGCCCTGCTCTGCGCGGAGTGGAATCTTGCCCTGCTCTGCGCGGAGTGGAATCTTGCCCTGGTCTGCGAGGAGTGGAATCTTGCCCTGCTCTGCGCGGAGTAGAATCTTGCCCTGCTCTGCGCGGAGTGGAATCTTGCCCTGCTCTGCGCGGAGTGGAATCTTGCCCTGCTCTGCGCGGAGTGGAATCTTGCCCTGGTCTGCGCGGAGTGGAATCTTGCCCTGGTCTGCGCGGAGTAGAATCTTGCCCTGCTCTGCGCGGAGTGGAATCTTGCCCTGCTCTGCGCGGAGTGGAATCTTGCCCTGGTCTGCGCGGAGTGGAATCTTGCCCTGGTCTGCGAGGAGTGGAATCTTGCCCTGCTCTGGGCGGAGTGGAATCTTGCCCTGGTCTGCGCGGAGTAGAATCTTGCCCTGCTCTGCGCGGAGTGGAATCTTGCCCTGGTCTGCGCGGAGTGGAATCTTGCCCTGCTCTGCGCGGAGTAGAATCTTGCCCTGCTCTGCGCGGAGTGGAATCTTGCCCTGCTCTGCGCGGAGTGGAATCTTGCCCTGCTCTGCGCGGAGTGGAATCTTGCCCTGCTCTGCGCGGAGTAGAATCTTGCCCTGCTCTGCGCGGAGTGGAATCTTGCCCTGCTCTGCGCGGAGTGGAATCTTGCCCTGCTCTGCGCGGAGTGGAATCTTGCCCTGCTCTGCGCGGAGTGGAATCTTGCCCTGCTCTGCGCGGAGTGGAATCTTGCCCTGCTCTGCGCGGAGTGGAATCTTGCCCTGCTCTGCGCGGAGTGGAATCTTGCCCTGCTCTGCGCGGAGTAGAATCTTGCCCTGCTCTGCGCGGAGTGGAATCTTGCCCTGCTCTGTTCGGAGTGGAATCTTGCCCTGCTCTGCGCGGAGTGGAATCTTGCCCTGCTCTGCGCGGAGTGGAATCTTGCCCTGCTCTGCGTGGACTGGAATCTTGCGCTGCTCTGTGCGGAGTAGAATCTTGTGCTGCTCTGCGTGGACTAGAATCTTGTGCTGCGCTGCGCGGAGTAGAATCTTGCGCGGCTCTGCGTGGAATGGAATCTTGCCCTGCTCTGCGTGGAGTAGGATCTTTCCCTGCTCTGCATGGACTAGAATCTTGCACTGCTCTGCGCGGAGTGGAATCTTGCCCTGTTCTGCGCGGAGTGGAATCTTGCCCTGTTCTGCGCGGAGTGAAATCTTGCGCTGCTCTGCGTGGACTAGAATCTTGTGCTGCGCTCCGCGGAGTAGAATCTTGCGCTGCTATGCGCGCAGTGGAATCTTGCCCTGCTCTGCGCGGAGTGGACTCTTGCCCTGCTCTGCGCGGACTAGAATCTTGCGCTGCTCTGCGCGGAGTAGAATCTTGCCCTGCTCTGCACGCAGTGGAATCTTGCCCTGCTCTGCGCGGAGTGGACTCTTGCCCTGCGCGGAGTGGAATCTTGCACTGCTCTGCGCGGAGTGGAATCTTGCCCTGCTCTGCGTGGACTAGAATCTTGCGCTGCACTACACGGAGTGGAATCTTGCGCTGCACTACACGGAGTGGAATCTTGCGCTGCACTACACGGAGTGGAATCTTGCGCTGCACTACACGGAGTGGAATCTTGCGCTGCACTACACGGAGTGGAATCTTGCGCTGCACTACACGGAGTGGAATCTTGCGCTGCACTACACGGAGTGGAATCTTGCGCTGCACTACACGGAGTGGAATCTTGCACTGCACTACACGGAGTGGAATCGTGCACTACTCTGCGTGAGTATACAGCTCTTTGCACAGTTCACTGTCACACAGGAGTGTATTGTCTCTGGTCAGATCTTCCTGCCCTGTGTCTTGCCTTCACTCATTTTGTTCAGGTTTCGTGTGACAGCAGGTCAAAGCTCACTTATCATCTCACTATGACGAGATATAAAAAGTGTCCCGGTTGGTTTCCCCATCGCACAGCATCCTGAGGAATGACTCTGCTCCTCTCTGCCAAGGTGACTCTCTCTCTGGAGAGACGTGGGGGCCAGCCAGGTAGGTGACACACTGATCTTCCACTAGCTGTGTATGATGGTGAGAGCTGACTTGCCAGCCCCCCAGCTCCTCGTCACCCGAGCTGAGCATATGTGGGCTGACAACACGGCACAGCCTGCGGCTATCCTGTGCGTTACAGCGTCTGTGACTGTATATGCTTTGACAGCAAGAGCCAGGGGGCCATCTACAGCAACAGTGCCTGCGGCAGCCATGCACAGATGTACCAGTATATACAATGTATATACTACATTCTAGGCAACATTAGGTATTTACATTAGCAGTCCCCACACACCTGAGTGAATACTGCTGATAATTAACTTGCATTTCCATTGTGGTTTATTCTGAAAATATAATTATTGTTAAATTCCTCAATGACCAAGAGAAACACTTTAGTGATGATTTGTAAAGGTCAGTTCTGGATTTAAGATCAAAAAGTGGTCCAGTCACCATGGAAACCAGTGAAATGTGTCTGCCGGTTAGATCTTTTATATATATATATAAATTACCACACACGTTCAGTTTAATAGAATTAACCTCCACTATTAGCGGACATGAGCAGTTTCAGAGAATTAACCCCGCTATTAGCAGACATGAGCAGTTTCAGAGAATGAACCCTCCCCCGCTATTAGCGGACATGAGCGGTTTCAGAGAATTAACCCCCCCGCTATCAGCAGACATGAGCAGTTTCAGAGAATTAACCCCGCTATTAGCAGACATGAGCAGTTTCAGAGAATTAACCCCGCTATTAGCAGACATGAGCAGTTTCAGAGAATTAACCCCGCTATTAGCAAACATGAGCAGTTTCAGAGAATGAAATCCCCCCCACCCCACCCCCCCGCTATTAGCGGACATGAGCGGTTTCAGAGAATTAACCCCGCGCTATCAGCAGACATGAGCGGTTTCAGAGAATTAACCCCCCGCCATCAGCAGACATGAGCAGTTTCAGAGAATTAACCCCGCTATTAGCAGACATGAGCAGTTTCAGAGAATGAACAACCCCTCCCCCCCCCCCCCCGCTATTAGCGGACATGAGCAGTTTCAGAGAATTAACCCTGCTATTAGCAGACATGAGCAGTTTCAGAGAATTAACCCCCGCTATTAGCGGTCATGAGCAGTTTCAGAGAATTAACCCCCCCCCCCCGCTATTAGCGGACATGAGCAGTTTCAGAGAATTAACCCCGCTATTAGCGGACATGAGCGGTTTCAGAGAATTAACCCCCCCGCTATCAGCAGACATGAGCAGTTTCAGAGAATTAACCCCGCTATTAGCAGACATGAGCAGTTTCAGAGAATGAACCCCGCTATTAGCAGACATGAGCAGTTTCAGAGAATTAACCCCGCTATTAGCAGACATGAGCAGTTTCAGAGAATTAAACCCCACCGCTATCAGCAGACATGAGCAGTTTCAGAGAATTAACCCCGCTATTAGCAGACATGAGCAGTTTCAGAGAATGAACACCCCCCCCCCCCCCCCCCGCTATTAGCGGACATGAGCAGTTTCAGAGAATTAACCCTGCTATTAGCAGACATGAGCAGTTTCAGAGAATTAACCCCCGCTATTAGCGGTCATGAGCAGTTTCAGAGAATTAACCCCCCCCCCGCTATTAGCGGACATGAGCAGTTTCAGAGAATTAACCCCGCTATTAGCAGATATGAACAGTTTCAGTGAATTAACCCCGCTATTAGTGGACATGAGCAGTTTCAGAGAATTAACCCACTTGTTTTTTGGGGAGTGGATATGGGAGGGGCATTTTTTAGGTTACTTTAAAGCCAATTGAGAGCTATTTAAAGTAAGAATAACGCATGGTATGTACAAAAACTAAGAAATAAACACATTTACTAAATGCACTATGAGAGCTTTATTGTTTCGAACTCTAAAATTCTGTGCTCCTAGAAAATATGGATATCAAAAGAGGGGACACTTGGGTGGCATGTATCTACCTGCTATCCCACTTCTGGTAGGATCTGATTTGGGATTCTTGGTGGGAATGCACATATAGAACAGTAATAATTAAATTGGCATGCAGTGCAGGGGGGCGTGGCTGCCAAAAACGTCAGCATTAGGGTTGCCACCTTTTCCTCAAAAAAATACCGGCCATGTGTGGGCGGAGCTACAAGAGGGAGGGGCCATGAGGGGTGGAGCCTCAAAGGGGGCGGATTATCACCGAAATGATATATATTATTTGTATATCATGCCAGTGAGAAGCGTGTGTGTATATATATAAAATATATATATATATATTTGTATATTGAGTGGAAAAATATTACTGGCATATTGACCAACTGCTCCCAACCACCCTCCATATTACACTAGACAGTGTAGTGTAATATGGAGGGTGGTTGGGAGCAGTTGGTCAATATGCCAGTAATATTTTGCCACTCAATATGCCAGTAATATTTTGCCACTCAATAAGTCAGTATTTTGCCCTCAATATGCCAGGATTTAGCCATTCAATATGCCATTCTTTTGACATTTAATATGCCATTCCTTTCCCATTTTAATATGCCAGGACTTTGTCACTCTATTGCCACTTAATATGCCAGGATATTGCCATTTAATATGCCAGGATATTGCCACTTTAAATGCCAGAATATTGCCATATAATATGACAGGATATTGCCAATTAATATGCCAGGATATTTCCAATTAATATGCCAGGATATTGGCAATTAATATGCCAGGATATTGGCAATTAATATTCCAGGGTATTGCCAATTAATATGCCAGGATATTGCCACTTTATATGCCAGGATAATGCCAATTAATATGCCAGGATATAGCCATTTAATATGCCAGGATATTGCCACTTTATATGCCAGGATATTGGCAATTAATATGCCAGGATATTGGCAATTAATATTCCAGGGTATTGCCAATTAATATGCCAGGATATTGCCACTTTATATGTCAGGATAATGCCAATTAATATGCCAGGATATAGCCATTTAATATGCCAGGATATAGCCATTTAATATGCCAGGATATTGCCACTTTATATGCCAGGATAATGCCAATTAATATGCCAGGATATTGCCACTTTATATACCAGGATATTGACAATTAAAATGCCAGGATATTGCCAATTAATATGCCAGGGTATTGCCAATTAATATGCCAGGATATAGCAAATTAACATACCAGGATATTGCCAATGAATATGCCAGGATAGAGCCAAATAATATGCCAGGATATTGCCACTTTATATACCAGGATATTGACAATTAAAATGCCAGGATATTGCCAATTAATATGCCAGGATATAGCAAATTAACATACCAGGATATTGCCAATTAATATGCCAGGATATTGCAAATTAATATGCCAGGATATTGCCAATTAATATGCCAGGATATTGCCAATTAATATGCCAGGATAGAGCCAAATAATATGCCAGGATATTGCCAATTAATATGCAAGGATATTGCCAATTAATATGCCAGGATAGAGCCAATTAATATGCCAGGATAGAGGCAAATAATATGCCAGGATAGAGCCAATTAATATGCCAGGATATTGCCAATTAATATGCCAGGATATTGCCAATTAATATGCCAGGATAGAGCCAATTAATATGCCAGGATAGAGCCAATTAATATGCCAGGATAGAGCCAAATAATATGCCAGGATAGAGCTAATTAATATGCCAGGATTTTGCCCCTCAGTATGCTCGTTATCAAACTTTATTGATCCGCGCGGCTGGAGGGGAGCGCACAACGCTTCCCTCACTGCCACGGACCTGCACCGGGAGACAGCAGCAAGGAGGTAAGTACTGGCTGGGGAAGAGGGGAGGAAAATACCGGGACTTGCGTGGCCGGTATATGTAATAATTGTAATTGTAATAATATGTAATATACCGGCCACGGCCCCGAGACCCCTAATACCACTATTGGGGCCAGTAGGTAACATTGTTACAAATGATTATATGAAAGAGTACCAATAATACAAAAAAAGGGGAATCCCAATGTACTGATTAATGTGCAAATTAACTTGAAATGCATGCTGGTACTCTGATTAGCAGATGAGTTTGGTTCTCCAACAAAAAGTGAATTCTAAGCACATAATTAGGTATAGCATGTGCTAAAGATGTTCTTTTCCTTGTTAACCATTGTTTGTTCATGGTATGTATTATCATTAGAACAATACTGTCCTAGCTAACTTGATTTAGGTTGTGCTGCCACCTTGTGGCGACATATTACTGTTTACCATGTTCGTATCGACCTACTGGTATATCTATTGTGCCTTTCTCAACAGAATGTCAACCGGGAATTAATATATTTTGGATTAGTTTATTATAAGCATTTTCTAACCATTTTCTCATCCTCCGGCCTTTAGGTTGAAGATTGATTTGAAAAAGAGGCTCTACTGACGGCACTCTCTTCTTCTTGGTTCCCAGGCGAAACGCGTGAGGAGGTCTGAATCATGAATCAAATAGACTCCCGGAGCAGTCTTGTGTCCTTCCCTGGATCTTGGTAAGTCTTATCCAATGGTTAATGGAGATCGACATGTTATACAGTAAATGTGAGGTGGAGACTCATTTCTCTTTACATTAGGTTTTGAACCCATTTACAGGACCTGCCTCATCTAAGGATATAGTGCTCGTTCAGGAAGACCTTAAGTATTTGGTAAATATCAGTGGAAAGCTTTACCTATATATTGTAGATATTTTGGGAAAGTAATCTATAAGGGGGGAGTTATGTAGAGGTACATTAGGGCCGAGCTATAGATCCTAGTATATTCCAAAATATTGGCTGGCTTGAAAAGTAATGCTATGGGTTTGCTGACAGCTTATGAAGATAGAAATACAGGTTGAGTATCCCTTGTCCAAACAGCTGGTATCCAAAATGATCTGTTATCCCCCCAAATGTGGGATTTTGCCACAAGCTGCAAATCCCACACACACCTGTCACAATACAAGTGCACACCGTTTATTCAGTGTCCAGCCCCCTTAAGCTGTGATAAAGCCTTTCCATGCATATTCGGATACCCCCATGCCCACAAAGGGTAATACAATGACACATGTGCAGACCTGACACGCCAACGGCAGCTTCCCAGCGATGTCTGACATCACAGCGACATCACAGTAACAGTGATTTATATACTTTATACAGTATTTACATTGATATTACTGGATTTCATGAGAGCTGAGAGGCTTCAATATATCTTATTGGGGAAAATGATCCTTTATCCGAAATACTTCTGTTCCCAAGCATTTTGGATCAGGGATAGTCAACCCATATCGTTACAGGTTACAGGATGGGGAACTCCAGTCAAGCATTGCAGTTCCTAGAAAGTGTAGCACAATTTAATGTCCTGCCTCTATTATGGAACCTATGTAGAGTGTGCAACTGTAGGTTTCTGTTGTACAGCTGTATGCTTGGAATGCTTCCGATCCATACAATGGGTGGAGCTAAGGTAAGAGCTATCCAGGGTAAGAACAAAAAACAAAAAAAAAGCTATAGTGATTTACAAAGCAAAATTGAAAGGGATGGCTGCTGTACAAGTAACAAAAAGGCATAGACTTATAAGAGTTGATCTGACACAGTGATGAAAAGGATTATAGACCCAGTCTGAACGTCAGGGGGGACGAATGGCAGTCCTGCACTCAGCTGAGTGTCATGTTCCTTCTCTTCTCCTGTTTATCTCTTACGGTCTGAGCAGCTGGTAATACTGACTCACTGAAAACAGCTGCCTGGACTGCTCTCCATCTCTTTTTTTTAAAATGTATTTCTCTTCTTCTCCCATTTAACCCTCTCGTCCCTGGAGAAAGCAGTGTCGACGACTCCGAGGTTTCTAGTGTAATGGAGATCTCTTGATGTATTGAGCACAGGCTCGTCAGTTTTGCAGAATATGGGAGAGACGGACACCAGGAAAGCATGTTGGGCCCTTAGTCACATAGCATAGATCTATCCTGTTTTATTTATTTATTTGTATTTCAATATATTTATTAGTTTTATCCATAAAATATACCAAAAATGTCATGCCTAAATTGTAAAAAAAAAAAATCACTTTGTTTCAAGTTTAAACCCAGTAAAGACATGAAAAAGGAATATACGTACGCGTATATGACATGCACCCATCCCAAACGGAGAGCAGGCAAGTCTATGGGGGGGGGGGGGCACTGATATATTTGGAGCCAACCCTCCCACATACAGTGGTTCTTGGGAGAACCAAGAAATGTTCTACCTAAATCCCTTTCCATGTCGATTTATGTACGTTTTCACTTGTTTTGACTTATTTGGTTGTTTTCCGATTTCTGGCCAGTACTATTTTTAAGGCAATAAAAGAGTGGGTAATAAGACAGGTCTTAGGCCATGATATTCTAACTGCAACAGGGTGACAGATGGATTTTTATTTCATTTTATCCCTCTTATTCTCTCCAGATAGTCAAAGGTTTTATGCCAAGTGCTGTGCACACAGCTCCACCATATGTGGATATAAGTACCTCTATTTTTCCCACAGCGCCAGCAAGTGGGGGAGACTGACGTATACATACTTGTTAATCTCCTAGGCACGCAGGTCTGGGAAAGTTCTTTTTATTCCCTGCCTACCAAGTAGCTGATCGATTGTTCTAAGACTGTTCTCTTTTGGACAGTGATCTATCTATCATATTTTCCTCCAGGATATTTAATCCTAACACAAGGAGTGATCTTATGTTGGATAGACAGGGACTTATTGATGCTTCCTCCTATTAGAGGAAACCCGGTATTTGTGATCCCTTGGCCGTTCCGAATGAGATGGGTTAAGTCTACTGAGCCTATTGCCTCCTCCTCTAGGCGATCAGAATGAGCCAAGCCCAGCTGGGTATGATAGATAACGTTGACTGATGACTGGAAAGCACAAGCCGCCCTGTTTAGGTCTCTGGCGTAATATTTTTGGGGTAATTCTGGGTTTATTTACCCTTCCAAATAAAATCTGACAAACTTTTTTGTAATAATGCTAACCCGCTTTCAGAAACAGAGAGGGGAAGATTTGGGAAGAAGTAGTTCCATCTCGGGATGATACAGGAGTTGATGGTCTGTATTCTTCCCCACCAAATGTTCCCAACATTTCAATTTGTGATTTTAAGAAGGTCTAGGAAATTCACCTCCATAATTCTATCTAAATCTTTGATGGTTTCCCCAAACCTACACCTAGCCCCAAACCTACGCCTATCCTCAAACCTACGCCTAGCCTCAAACCTACACCTATCCTCAAACCTACGCCTATCCTCAAACCTACGCCTATCCTCAAACCTACGTCTAGCCTCAAACCTACGTCTAGCCTCAAACCTACGCCTATCCTCAAACCTACGCCTATCCTCAAACCTACGTCTAGCCTCAAACCTACGCCTATCCTTGAGTACGTCTATCTGTACCCTTGATGGGTTTGTGTAGTCACGTTCCTGTGGATAAGTAATTCTCCACATATTGTATAAATAGGAACTTATTCAGACTTTTATTATGAGCTTTAGACTGTTTTATAATTCTTATAAATCTACCACACTATTTTTTAATAATTGTATATCCCTAGTGTGATCAGCATTCAAATCTCAAGAGATCGGACAAATACCCCTCCTGATTGACTCTGTTCAACAAACCCGCTGGCAACACATTTGGAAGATAAATATTCACTAGGGTATATTGTATAGAGTTTATCTTACAGACAATTATCAAATACCGTCCTGGGTCCAGCTCTTTGTATTAAATCTGAAGTTGGACTGCACCTGAGTAGAGTATAGCATCCCCTTTGGACTTCTTCTTAGCATCTGGGTCTCTTGAAGAAAGCATACTATTATTAGGGGTATTCAGCCACTAGTGAAAAAAAAACAAGCAAACCGGCCTCACTCACTGTTTAAATCTCGGACAGCGTTGATCAAACGCGAGTAGCACTCCGCTCTCCAGGATAATCAAATAAAAAAGTGCTTTAATGAAGTACATACACAGCAAACAAAAAAAATGTATATCATACAACGGGCTGGGAGTGAGAGAAGACACCTAACGCGTTTCGCGTGTTTCCACGCTTAATCATAGGTCCTATGCCCATTGGCGGACATGAATTGAACCATGGTCCAGCGATACACCCCATCCACCACCACCACCACCACCTCCTCGTCCAGCCCCCAACAAACAAAAACCCTACATACATAATATACAAAAAGGAAATTATATCTCCTTATCCCTATTGGTTGGCTGATCTCTGATATATCCCTCTGAATCAGCCCTACGAGACAGTCCAGCACTGTCCTGGGTCCTATGTCTCTTAAATGAGACACCAAGTGGGAGTCTCGGGGCAGCAGTACTGAGAAGTATCTAATCTGGTGGCTATCTTCGTCCCTACTCCACTTTTATCTAATGTAAGCCTCATTGATAAATACAAATCAATTAGATAGATAAATAATTATGGCCCACGTGTCCAACCTCCCCCCTTGGGATAACTGCCCCAAATGCCCTCACCGAGTTGTTGCCCCTTTCATTCCAGGGGTGGTTTATTGTATTAAAGTGCATGATCAATCCTGTTTTATATGCTCTCCGGCCTTGACAGGGTTAAGTAAGCAAGCTGAACACTTAAGACCCTCGGTGATGTCATCAGTACATCGCGGTAATGGCAAAATCTGCGAGTTTGTTCTGGATAACATCAAAATTAGTTTATTTGCTCTACAAGTGGAAAAGCAGAGATTTAACCCTTGATGGTTCTGTAACAGAGGATCCATTTGGGGTCTGGCAGATTCATGGCCAGTCTAGTCCTGTTTCTTACCTCCTTTTTTTGGGGGGGGTTTTCTTCCTGTCCTGTCCTAAATCAGGCTTGTTTCGGTGCAGACGGTGTGAATGTTTTGACCATGAAGGATCGAGTAGTTTGGTGGTAGAGCTGGAATGTAATATTATTAAATAAGAAGGATACACTGAGATCTCTCTTTATTCCCATCCAGTTAATTGGCACTTTTTTTTATTGACCTCACAAGGAGGGGGGGGGGGCAACACTGACCCTGCCAGGAATTGATCCTGCAACCACAAAGATCTTTGTGACCAATAACCATTGTTGGTTAGGATTTAACTCTCTCTCCCTGTCTCTCATGTCTCCTGCACCCCCCCCCCCCCCTTCTCTCCATCCTTTCCATCCCAGACTATAGTAATCTTGTTTCAGCGGCAGTCCATTAACTTTATCCCCTTTCCATTCTCCTTAATCACCGGTGTCCAACTGGCAGCCCTCAGGCAAGATGCGCCTAACCTATAGCTGCTATTGTATGACCTCATGAAGTTAATAATGTCTAAATACCCCCCACCCCCCAGGCTAAACCCCCTTCTACTCCGCATGCTGCCATTTATATTACATATCAGGACAGCATTACCATTGATGGTCACTTGTTAGAGTGTAGTGTGGAATGTTCTGCAGTCACCATGGAAACCAGTGGAATGTTCTGCAGTCACCATGGAAGCCAGTGGAATGTTCTGCAGTCACCATGGAAACCAGTGGAATGTTCTGAAGTCACCATGGAAACCAGTGGAATGTTCTGAAGTCACCATGGAAACCAGTGGAATGTTCTGCAGTCACCATGAAACCAGTGGAATGTTCTGCAGTCACCATGGAAGCCAGTGGAATGTTCTGCAGTCACCATGGAAACCAGTGGAATGTTCTGCAGTCACCATGAAACCAGTGGAATGTTCTGCAGTCACCATGGAAGCAAGTGGAATGTTCTGAAGACACCATGGACACCAGTGCAATGTTCTGAAGACACCATGGAAACCAGTGGAATGTTCTGCAGTCACCATGGAAGCCAGTGGAATGTTCTGCAGTCACCATGGAAACCAGTGGAATGTTCTGCAGTCACCATGGAAACCAGTGGAATGTTCTGCAGTCACCATGGAAACTAGTGGAATGTTCTGCAGTCACCATGGAAGCCAGTGGAATATTCCTCCTGTTTAGGAACCTTGCACTAGAGTAATAGAATAACCTCTATTGTGTATGTTTAAAAAGTCAATTAACAATGTAAAAAAAAAAAATAATCATGTGCCTGGTACAGAATCACCATATACCAGACATGCCCCTCTGCGGAGGTATCTCTCGGGATTATAGTAACGTCTGGATAACCCAAAGGTTCCATACACATCCAGTGGTTTTTAATGCTGATGGGTTCTAGAACAGTTTTTTGGGGGTAGGGGGGCAAGTGGGATATGAAATAGTATGCCCCACCATATCTACTACCCCCCCCCCCCCCCCACCTCAATATAATCACTCTTCCAATATCAATCCAAACAGAAAAGCATTAAAGCAGCACCACAATGAATGAAAAAATATGTTCAGTAAAATATTAAAAACAATTATTAGTATTAAATAAGTCACAGAACCAAGAAAGGAAATATTGTAAAAAATAGCAAAATAAATATTAAAAAAATGTAATTAGTTTATTAAAATGTTTATATAGTTTAGTAAAACTTTCCCATAGTACTTTTTTTTCTTTCTATTCGTTGGATATATACATTAGTATGTTTAATGTACAGATGGATACACCAGCTGTTTGCAGTGGTGATGTCTAGTATTATAAGGATGATATCGTGCGTTTGCCATGTAATCATACATTATACAGACTGGAATCTGAAGTGACAGATCCTCTCTGGCGAGACAGGTTCCGTTCATTACTTTATACCAGTATCTGTCTTGGATTTTGTGCAGTTCTCAGGTACTGGGGTTGAGGGGGGATGGTTTGGGGGCAAAGGGGCAGGATTTGCAAATAACTGATTCTCAACGCATTGCTAGCTCAGCATGCAACGAATGGGTTAAAATACAGGACTGACAACGTTTTAACCCTGAAAATGCTGCAGCCCCACTCCACCCAGCTCCCCGCCCCCCTGGATTTAAAGGGAGACAGGTGGTGGCTGTGGAGATTTTGCGGATGGATATGTCCAGTTTCTTCATATCACTTCAAAATACAGGGGTCCGGAGGCGGGTAACTGACCTTGAACAGAGTAGTCTCTGTGTAATGGGCACAGCTGCATAACCCCCCCCTGTTTAGCCCACACCTCCTCTTCTTGCACCCCCCTCTAGTCCCCTGGGATGCCCCCTCCCACCCCATGGAGCGGAGTAAAGTTACAGTTTACCCTGAGAACACTTGTCCTGTCAGTCATACTGGGAGAAGGAGTCAGTGACACAGCCAGACACAGACCCTCATCCCACAGCGAGACAAACTCATTCACCCAGGATGGAGAAGAGAATCCCCCTCGCCATGTGCTTCCTGATGCCCTTCGTGTGCCAGGTAAGGCTGCCCATGCCATCTCTGACTGTCACATATCATTCACCGCCTCCTTGTACTCTGCCAACGCCCCAGGAAAGTTTTTTTTTGTGTCTTTTCACACCTGTTTTTAAAGTCTTCAGACCCTTTTCTCTGTGGGATTACGCAGGAGATTTTTCATCGGCACATTATAACTCTGCTGGAAGGTTGTTCCATGAATCCACTACTCCGCCTCTAAATTGTAATGTTCTAGTTACCTTAAACTTCTTTGAACTTGTCAATCTCTCGATCAGTGCTTCTTGCTGCTAGTGTGTATATCTTTACCATACATTGCTTACCTGACGGGGTTAATATGCTAACCCTAGTGATGTTTCCCCTGTAAAGTGCAAGGTCTGATTTTGGATCTATCCTTCTGTATTTTATAGAAGATGATAGCAGCTGGTGTGTCCTATCCCATATGCTTCATATAAAGTATACATTTTACTGTGCATCAGACTTAGGCTGTATCCATTAATGGGAATTGGTTGGTTGAGTGTAAAAGGAGTTGTATTCTTCACTATGTGTCTAAACATGGCATGTGTATACTCCTTGGTTTATAGCTCTTGAGCTGGCTCTGTAAACTAATGCATTATCTACAGAATCTTATCAGTGCTAATGATTACAGGTTGCCTTTCATCCTTTCAAGCTCGGTTAAATGAGTACCGTCAAGTAGGGCCATTAGGTATCTTCTAGTCTGCTGAGCCTGTTCTGAGGAAGGGTTAACGGAGTGTCTTAGAAACCAAACTGTGCTCTATAAACAGGTTACGGTCACTTAGGAGGTAATAAAATTCGGACAAAGTAGCCTGCCCAATAATGACAAAAACAGAGCCTCAGTTAGAACAATAAAGTTCCTCAGTCTGCCACAACAGCTTGTTTTAATACCTCCACAACACAGCTTGGCCTAGCTGCTGAGGATTCTGGGTAATGACAAGGAAAGGAATGCTGGTACTGATGCAATGATTGGCTGTCATCCTTTAGGTCGTGATGTTGGTAGAATGATCGGTGAATTAATTGGTGTACATAGCGCTCGATATGGTATTAGAACCATGATGTAAGGGCTGTTTTATAATGAGCCTTGAAAGCTTCAAACACGTATTTCTAAGGTATAACATTAAGGAGCAACACTGCAGTTTTGGACCCTAAAGGTTAAACTTTTACCTCAGTGTTGTATGTTACGGTATATTCACAGCTGTCATGTATGGGAACAGTTTGGTTTTTTTTTTTTTGTTTCCCATCAAACGTTTTATTTCTTTTGCAAATATTCCCAACGATTTACCCAGAATTCCTTGCTCTGTTTGTGGTGGACAAGAACCAAGGTACACTTTTAAGAGCAGATAAGGGGCCTCGCATACCAGAGTGGGCTTTATCGCATCAAGATACATCATAAAGCGGTAATATTTAGCAAAAGTTGGGAACGTAACCCTCCTTAATCTTTTGTTGGCGGGCATGTACAGAAGACTGTCTGCGTAGGGCATAGGTTTAAAATCCCACTTTGACACTGGGGAAAAAAAAGTTGGGACAGATGTGGTACTGGGAGGCAAAACACAGGACTGCCGTGGGCAATCTAGGGCAGTTTTCATGTATATTTATTATTTAGTGCATTTGAAAATTAGCAGGAATTTGACACAAAGTAAAAAAAAAAAAAAAACACAGAGCGAAGTGGTGCAATCCATGAGGTGTCATTTATCAAAGCAATCTTTTTATTTAATTATAAATCTAGCAGGAGCCCCTTAGCCAAAATGGTTGCTAAGCTCATTTTTGTGCTTGTGGTTTACTACATGGGCTACGCTGGAGCTATGTGCAATCCATAACTGCGTAGTCGGCAAGATGCGTGGGCGCACTCCATGATAGTGGCACTATATAGCACTATTGGTGTGTGCTCCACTTTTATACATAACCCCCTCGGGGTTTTTTTTAAGGAATCACGCTGATGATTCCCAGGTTGTGCCAGGGGCCTATATTAGGCCAGACATGCCCTGTGTCTGTGCCATAAACACCCAAAGTGCTTTATCATGATAGGAGTGGTCTAAGATGGTTTTTTATTTTTAAAAGATGGTGCCATATGATGGTAACCAGTGGGCCTACCATACAAGCAAAGTAAGCAGCTGCTTAGGGGGCCCGCAAAGCTTCTAACTGATGTCACTTTAAGTTCTTCCTGCAGTCACACATGACACAGTAGCCGCCCCAGTCTCTATAATAACAGCTGGGCCCACTCATTATTTAATATAGTTTTAAGTACCTCTCACATCCCAGATATTATCAGATACCTACCACAGCCTGGCTAATGTCAGCTTGATCTGTCCATCCAGTCTATGTAAGGCTATGAGTGGAGATTAGCTAAGATCTCCATCAAATCACACATCCACTGACCCTATACCAGGAAGCATACGTGCCAACTGCCTCAGGTTCCCAAAGCAGTCCCTGGATTTTCTCATACATACACACTGTCCTGAGGAATGCATGGCAGGCGTGTAATGTAAGGAATGTTATGTCTGTGACTCAGCAAGGACCAAATGTGTCTCCATTTAGACATGGGACAGAGGGATGTTGCATGGTATGTGTGACCCACAGGAGGGGTTCCAACTCTTTGTGGAATGTATTAGGGAGGATGCTAAGGGTGTAGGGAAAGCCTTTTAAGTTGATATCATAGCCCCTTATAAATTTCTAGCTCTTACGTGTCGTCTTCATCTGGACATCCAACAAACCTCAGTAGTCTCCTCTTTAAACTTCGTGGGAGAGTTGTGCTTAGCAGGACCTAGAATGAACCTGCTGCTCAGTGAATTCCCCACCTCGATAAAAGGATAGCATGGAGTTAGCTGTGAAATCAAGAAAACAGGAAGATTTAAAATGAAACCGGGTTTGATTGCAAGCTTTCAAGACCAGGTTGATAAGTCCTAAAACAACCTTTCCTAATTACAAAGCCCAGCTCGCAGCGGAAGGAAGGGCCTAGTAACTTGGTCTTGAAAGCTTACAATCAAATCAGCTAACGCTATCTGTATTTGTTAAGTTCACAAGGCTTGTTATAGCAGAGGGATCTACAATGATCTTACGGAATTTGGAAAAGATTTAAGTATAGAATACTGGGACATAGACACATCATTAAAGAGTATCCAAAGTGGAAACTGATAGAATGTGGCAGCTGATTGTTCCACTTTTAGAATTTTACACCTGAATTCCATGATCTAGATCCAACCCCATATTCAAACAGCCCCCCACCCATGGTTAGGTGACGAAAACAAGTTCCCCATATCCGAAATATTGGTTAGAATGTGAACCTCCCCCTTGTTTGGTCAGCCAACATTCCTTCCTAGGCTCCCGAATGCCCCAGCCCCCACCTTCTGTGCCCCCATCACCATCCATCCTAGAAAGTCCTATGAATATGAAGACGGTGACAGCTGGACATTTCTGAAATACCCCGAGAGGAGAGGGTCTGGGAGCCGCATCCACCTCTCTCCTGCTCCATGGATGCTGGAAAGACATCTCTACCAATGTCAGAAACACTTGATAAAATCTGTCCTACAAGTGTTGTTTAGATCCCTTTTAGAACATTGACCTTTGTAAAAATATCCTCCCTTTGCGCTTGCTAGAGGAGAAGCAGGAATGTTACCTTAACGAAAAACCCAGAGACACATTACATAACCGTATTAAGAGGTAAAGACTCTCTTCCTTCCTCTAAGCATCTGGCTAACTTTTCACTTTCAAGAGTCAGGATCCATCTAAAAATACATTCATAGTTTTTATACATTTCCCCCAGTGGTATTTATGGAATCGCTTCTCACATTGCTCTGCATCCCACAGAAATGTGTCCAGGCCCCAGTGAGAGAAGGGTGCATTTCTATCCCAAATGCTATGGTTATCACCCCTGTCCATGACTAACGGTATATAAATACGTGTTAATGTAGTGTAATTAGGGATGAACACATTTACAAACTGCCATTCGGGGACACTTATTACGTGCATCAAAGTTATGCTTGAGACTGGCAAAAAAACATATCTGCCAGTGCATTAATCAGTATTTGTGTAATTTGCCCAGTAATATGCCATTATTATTTTGCCATTAATATGCCAGTGTTCTTTTGCCATTAATATGCCAGTGTTCTTTTGCCATTAATATGCCAGTGTTCTTTATATTAAAACCTTCCTCCCTTCCCCAGTACTCACCTCCTGGCTGCTCCGTGTCCCCAGTCATCTCCTCCGTGCTGCAGTCTTCCCTCCTGCTTACATATTAAATTATAACATGGAGTATGAGACCAGGAGTGTCGTATAGACCTTAATAAATCAGGTTGGATCATATACACAGATTATGGTTGGGAGGGGGATTTATTTTAGTGTACTAGTGCACCTTTACAATTTATTTCACACTTATTTATTAGGATTTGTAAGTAACACTGTTTTGGTTGCAGTTTCACCACTATATGCTTAAACATTCCTTCCCTTATATGTTTCTATGGATAACAATCTATTCTTAACCATTAATGTAAATAGAAATATCTATATTGCGGCCTAATTCCCATATGGATCTCTGGTCATGTGACCCACTGCCGTAGATCATGCAATATACATCAGCCAATGTGATCTCCGTGTCATGTAAAACATGTGAGTAACGTTATACCTGCGAGGTAGACTGTAAGCTCCGCTGCCTAGGAGGTGCAGTGTGTATATATATAGCGCTGGCTGCTCTGTTTAATGTTACTAGACTGTCACATTCCCAGACATCTGTACGTTTCGAGAGGCTATTCCTGACGCCTTGGCACCAACCCTGGGAAAATTACAGTTTGCAGCTAATCGCACAGAGCCCACCCATCTGTGATTCCCCATAACCCACTGCCAGGGGAGGGCAGCGACGGTGAAACCAGCAGTCTAAACCCATGACAAAATAGGCATGTTCTCTGAAAGAGTGCTAGATCATGGAATATACCTAACATGGGACAGTCGGTGACGCCTTGCTGGTAAGACAGATATGAAACTCTATATATTATATTAGATGGCTGTGTTGTGAGGCTCAGCCAGGTGAGTTAAAAAGACATTCTATGATCCAATTTATGACTTATGTGTAACATGCGCCATGCTAAGATAACTGGCGTTATATGTCAAGGTCAGTGCTGGCACAATGGAGGGCCCTATAGGGAGACTCAACCACTCATGCTCAAGTAGGAAATTATTACTCAGCTAGGCAGGTGAGTAAACTAGGCAGGTAGGTATCTAAACTAGGTAGTTAAGTAAACTAGGCAGGTAGGTATCTAAACTAGGTAGGTAAGTAAACTAGATAGGTATCTAAACTAGGCAGGTAGGTATCTAAACTAGGCAGGTTAGTAAACTAGGCAGGTAGGTATCTAAACTAGGTAGGTAAGTAAACTAGGCAGGTGAGTAAACTAGGCAGGTAGGTATCTAAACTAGGTAGGTAAGTAAACTAGGCAGGTATCTAAACTAGGTAAGGACGTAAACTAGGCAGGTAGGTATCTAAACTAGGCAGGTTAGTAAACTAGGCAGGTAGGTATCCAAACTAGGCAGGTAGGTATCTAAAATAGGCAGGTTAGTAAACTAGGCAGGTAGGTATCTAAACTAGGCAGGTTAGTAAACTAGGCAGGTAGGTATCTAAACTAGGTAGGCAAGTAAACTAGGCAGGTATCTAAACTTGGCAGGTAGGTATCTAAACTAGGCAGGTGAGTAAACTAGGCAGGTGAGTAAACTAGGCAGGTAGGTATCTAGACTAGGTGGGTAAGTAAACTAGGCAGGTAGGTATCTAAACTAGGCAGGTAGGTATCTAGACTAGGCAGGTAAGTAAACTAGGCAGGTAGGTATCTAGACTAGGTAGGTAAGTAAACTAGGCAGGTAGGTATCTAGACTAGGTAGGTAAGTAAACTAGGCAGGTAAGTATATTTTGTGAAACTCTATAAAACCTGACTTTCCCGCCCCATTATATAGCACAGACATAATGTTGTTTTATAGATAGATAGATAGATATTTTCCCCTTTAATTAGAATGTATTTGTTTAGATACATAGAAGTAAGAATTTCCACCCCTCTCATCAGATATTTGGTTTGGACCAGACCTTAAGGAGGTAAATTCCTAGAACTCCTGAAATCTGATCATACCATTGGTAGGTGGGGAGGGGTGGGCAGCAGCTGGTACATTCTGACTCACAGGGGACTGCTCAACTCAAGTTAATCTCCAGTCCCTCCCACTTTGGCCAGCTGGACAATCAATTACTGCTCTTAACATAAATGTTTTAAAGGAGCCCTGCAGCTAAGATGGCTGCTTTTCCTCCTATGGGACCGTGCATTTTATTTTAACATTCACATATATGCACGTACTTTATTCCATATCTTAAATGAAATCATTTCCTATATCACATGCGTCCTCTGGTTCCCCCTCTCCCAGCAGAAAACCTGCAGGTTAAAACATTAGTGGTTACTTGTAAAACTCGAGAGTCGAGGGTCAGAATTCCAAAGGTGAAACATTCACCAATGGAAACCAATACAGTCACTGTGGATTAGACCACTTTTAGCATATTGACCCACATGGAGTGCCCTATTTAAGTACTGAAAACCTTGTGGGTGGTTGTCGTCAAATGACTGACTGTAAAACCCCTTTTTCAAGGCAACTGTACTTTTTGTTTGTTGCCAAGCTTTTACGACAGGTAGGCATGGTTTCCTGATGACAATAAATGAGTCTTGCCGATACTATCCCAGTATGTTTCCTACGACAGCGGAGTTCTCTACTCAACCCAAGTGGTAGATTTCCCCCCGTGATGCCCAGCCCACCCTTGGAAAGCCGCTAGGAAATGATTTACTGATCATTTATACATGTAAATAATGGAGATGAGAATATCAAGGCAAATATAAATATATGTGCTTATTTCATTACATTGTGACTTTTCAAGGACAGCCCTGTGTTTTTCTGTGTGTGTTTTTGGACTTTTTGTCCTTGGACTAACATAATTGCATGTTTATTTGGACTCATATAAAATCTACGACCTCCCCAAATATAACGTCATTGTAGACAAACAAAAATACCTAAACATACGGATAGAGAATTACACTGTTTAGAGGTCCACGTTTGATCAGTAAATTATAATGAGAAGAAACGGTGGAAGTGGACAACCTTGCCTTATGACTTTACTATGTCAGTAGCAAGTATGAAACTGTGGTTGGATAAGACACTTAGCTTTCTTTATAAAAGGAGCTTATTTAATTTGAGGGGGGATAACCTCTATAAGGTAAGAGTGTATTTAGATGTTAAAACTAAAGTTAGTTTGGTTAATTCTGAGATGATCTGAACATGCTGAATGATAACCTACAGTAATTTATACTTTAGGAGAATTTAGTAGTAACCAGCCTGGTTACATAAACTAATGGGGTCTTATGTTACAATTTGGAAGTGTGAGAGTTAGTAATGACTTCATATGAAGTCCACTAGGCATCAGTGCTGACCATCTACACCTGTTCCATTTGTCCGGGGCAGGATCACAGTCTTGAGATTTGGCCTGGGGGTGGGGGGGTGTTGTGGAGGGACAACACCTGCCTCATTCTAAGAATCTTGCAGGCGAAGGGGGCAATTACTCCAGATTTGGTCCAAGTGTTTGTGCAGTTGTGACACCTCTTCCAGGTCAAAGAGCGTGACCTCTTGACAGGGATAGTTTGATTGACAGGGACCATGTGTCCATGCACAGCCTGTTTGCACTACGCCAAGTGTGTACATTTGAGACGTTTCCCACCCTACTTGGCGTAGAAATTAAAATGCCGCAAAATCGAAACATAAAACAAACCCAATAAACGAATTAAAGAGCTGATGGCTGATAAAAGGCAAGTCATTTTTTTTATTATGGATTTTCGAAAACATGGAACCATGGTGGGGTACAGAAAGGAGAGAAGGGAGCGGGGAACATATATCAATTTGTGTATCGTTGTAGAGATATAGTATTGATGGAGAAGAGCAGCTGGGGGTGTGGCAGATCTCGTAAGTCTAAGGAGAACTGTCAGCACAAAATAAGTTCTATTTCATTGAAAGATTGCATGAAGTGTAGACCTTTTTAATTGAAATGTTTTAATAAAATAATACAAATAAAGCACCTAGCTGAACCCTTTCTGCTTGTATTGCTCTATCAGGGAGCGGACATGTTGCTCTAGAATCGTGGGTTAGCCGTAGGAAGATCTGACCCAAGATGTCTGCCCCATGATAGAGCTACACGGAGCAAAGTGGGCTCAAAAGGTGCTTTATTTGTATTATTCCATAAAATCATTTCTATTTATAATGGCTGCATATAATTCAATCTTTCAATTAAACCAAACTTATTACCCCAAGAAACCCCCCCCCCCCCCGACAGTTGTCCTTTATGGTCTGTAAGTATGGTTAGTCTCTGATTGAGCAGGGCCCTGAGTTCTACAATGTGGGAGTAACATGGCTGAACACCCAGGAAGCTGATTTTGTGTTTATTCTGGGCACAAACTGTAAGGAGCAGTGGGATTATTAATGGTTCATTACGATACCTGGGATAAATCATGAATTTTTGCAACGCCGTATTAAAGCTCTAGGTTTCATGCCGCTGTGTTAATTCCAACCTTGAGTGATGGCGAAGGGGATTGCAGACTGATTTGTTTCTTTTTTTTTTTTTACTCCCGGCAGATCTTGAGCATGGCAGTGCAAGCCGAGCCATCAGAGGACGTCCCAGTGCTGTATCCATGGCGACTGCACAGCGCCGGGATGGACAGGATGCAGAGGTTTAAAAGAGCCTGGGTGATCCCTATAATCAGCGTCACAGAGAATGCTAAGAATATTCCCTTGCTGCTGGTACAGGTAAGAAATGGAGGATGTGCGGTGGGTCATATGTGTGAACATAAGTTCAAGATTTTGGGGAATATTCCATTTTTTTACTGTGTCCTTTTGGGGATTGAACCTCCGAAGAGCAGCTGCTTCTAAAGATTAGTAGCTATTATCATAGAATGAATTGTGTGCAATACATTGGAGGGCATGGAGGTTTTTGTATGTAAACATTTGGGGTATATAGGTTTTTTTTTTTACACTTTAAGTATCTATATATAGCACTTTTGCACTTACTATACATATAATCAACTTACATAGGTATCTTCAGCATGTTCTGTGCTCCCTCTTCTACTTCAGTGCCGACATTTTTCCTGCTTTTCTCACTCTCTGTTGATACCTTCTATTTCACTGTTATTCTTCATAACTAGTCACACTTGGCACATAAAAGCACAGAGGGTTATCATGGGCACTAGGGATCTCTGTATCTGTACAGCACAGGACTAAAATGTGCATGCAATGCGCTTACAAATTCGGTGCTGCCAGAGACCAAGGCTATTACTGCCATCTTGTGGTTACATGTGTGATAGCACCCATTACTGTACTGCTCTATATACTGTAAGCCACGGGCGTCCAACGTGCGGCCCGCCAGCCAAAGAGGCTGTGTGTGTGTGTGTGTGCGCAAGTGGGGCTCTGTGTGTGTGTGTGTGTGTGTGTGTGTGTGTGTGCAAGTGGGACTCTGTGTGTGTGTGTGTGTGTGTTCAAGTGGGACTCTGTGTGTGCAAGTGGGAGTGTGTGTGTGTGTGTGTGTGTGTGTGTGTGCAAGTGGGACTCTGTGTGTGTGCAAGTGGGAGTCTGTGTGTGTGTGTGTGTGTGTGTGTGTGTGCAAGTGGGACTCTGTGTGTGTGTGTGTGTGTGTGTGTGTGTGTGCAAGTGGGACTCTGTGTGTGTGTGTGTGTGTGTGTGTGTGTGCAAGTGGGAGTCTGTGTGTGTGTGCAAGTAGGGCTCTGTGTGTGTGCAAGTGGGACTGTGTGTGTGCAAGTGGGACTATTTGTGTATGTGCGTGCATTTAGTGTGTGTGTATATATATATATATATATATATATATTACACACACACACACACATTTCCTTTCAATCAAACATGAATGCAAAAATACATTTACAGTGAAGTGGCCCACTGCAGAACAAACTTGGACACCCCTGCTGTAAGCTATACAGGCGCCCTGCTTGTTATACTGATCGCTGATACTGACGTCTCTGCTTCTCTCTCAGATTAAGTCGGACAAGCAGCACCTCGGCAGCGTCATATACAGTATTAAGGGGGCTGGTGTGGACGAGGAGCCCAGAGGCATCTTCACCATCAACAAGGACACGGGAGCGGTCTACCTTAACGCAGTGCTGGATCGAGAGAAAACGGAACGTTTCAAGGTATTACTTATTAGATACATCACCTGTAACCTCACATTCTGTATCACATAACATCACGTCAGCATATCATTCAATGGGTCAGTTACCCTAATCTCAGACCAGGTTTTTTTTGTTTGTTTGTTTTTTAAAGCACTGGTCTAAACATAACCGGCTATGACTATTAAAGGCCCTGTATCACCTAAACATAACTTATAATGTAGACAATGCAAATAATAAAAAAAATGATCTATACATTGTGTTAGTAGAACAGCAAGCACATGCTTAAATTAGGAGAAAAATGTGTTTTAAATGTGTCTGTGGAGTCTTCTGCTTATGACATGACTTAGATCATTTTTAATTATTTTTTATTGTCTACATTATAAGTTATGTTTAGGTGATACAGTCTCTTTAATAGTCATGGCCGGTTATATTTATTTTTTTTTTTTTTCTTTGTTTTTTTTTTTTAGCCATCAGACAATTGTTGTTTCTCAGATTCCTCTTGATTGAAAGTTCAATCGATTTATTTTTAATTGCATCCTTTGGCCATTTTATTTATTACCAAATTGTTATTTCCATAGTTTCTATTGGTCTTCTTTTTTTCTTCTTTCATTTTTAATATATAATCTTTTTCTTTATTATTATGTGATAGACATACACAAATTGGTAAAATTCCCAATTTACTTCCTTGAAGCAATTAAACTAAGACATACAAATCGAGTTGAGTTCAATGTAATCAAGTATTTTCTATGATTAATTTCTATTCCTATTTTGTCTCAATCTCTCAACCAATCCTCATTCATTCCGTTCAGGGGGGTACAGAGATCAGGGGGGGGGGGGGGGATTTGGATGAGGGAGTCAGTCTGTCTAATAGTTGTTATAAGTTTTCCAAGGTGCCCAAATTTGATGGAATTTGTCTAATTGGTCCAACTTTTGGTAAAAAGCTACCTCCATTTTGTACTGGAAGTCTATTTGCTGCATAACCTCTGACCATTGGATACCTCCTTTCTTTTTCCATTGTCTAGCTATGCATATTTTACTCGCTAGTAGTATATGCAAGGTGAGTATTCTCTGATACTTATTTCCAGTCAGCTGGATGTTAAAAAGAAAGGATTCTGCTCCAAGACTAAAGTTAAGGCCCATCAAGCTACTCAGTAGATCTTGAAGCTTCAGAATGGTAGGTTTTAGGTATGAGCAATGCCACCAGATATGGGACAGTGAACCTATTTCTCTGTCACACCTCCAGCATATGGGGGTTAAGTCTGAGTTTATCCTATGTAATCTAGTTGGAACTAGGTACCACCTTGTGTTGATTTTATACTGTAGTTCCCTAAGATTTATACTGTGTACATTTTTTAGCAACAGTGATATTGCGTGCGCCCAGTCATTATAAGTAAGGCTTACTCCTAGATCATTCTCCCATTTAATCCATGGAGTTGCCCTCTCGGGTGACTGTAGATTAGACAAAAAATGGGATACACTCGACACTATTTTTTTCTTTAAATGTTTCGCTATTAATTCCTCTAATGGTCCCCTCTCAAGTGATATTTTCCCAGAGAGATAGTGTTTCACTCTCAGATAGTTGAACAATTCCCTTGGTGGGAGATTCCAATTAGCCTGCAATGTATCAAAGGAATGCATTTCGCCTTGGGGTGCTAAGTCAGTTAGACTTTTAATATTCTTCAATTTCCAATTTTTTAAATCAATATTTCCTATGTCAAATTGCAAGACCTCAATTGGGGTGTCCAAGGGGATTTGATTTGATCCTCCAGAGATACTTTTCTTTAGGTCTGCTATGATGGTACAAAGATGATTCAATATTGGATTTTTAAAAAGACATCTCCTATCCCTCAATCTCTGGCTCCAGAGCAGATCGAAAGGCTCAATCTGTCCCGTATCAAATCTTTCAATTTCCAGCCATCGTGGGACTATGTTTGAGGAATTGTCCCAAGCTAGGGTGTGCGCAATCATGGAAGTGTTATAAACAAAATGTATGTTAGGGAAAGATATACCGCCTGATTTATTATCGCGTTGCATTAATTTTAAATTAACTCTAGGTTTCTTATTCTGCCATACAAAATTCACTAGTAGTTTGTGTATATTATTTAGAATGTCAGGATCAACTCTAAGTGGTATGTTCCTAAATAGGTATGATATTTTAGGGATTACATACGCATTCACTGTTTCAATTTTACCCAACCAGGATATTTCATACTTTTTCCACTCAATTAATTTCTCCTTAATTTCTCTAAGTTTAGATTCAAAATTTAGTTTTATCGTATCTTCCAACTGTAGTGTGAGCTTAATCCCTAGATATTCTATATGTTTTTGTGTGCAATTGAAACCAAACCTAGTTTTAATATTTGCCTGATCATTGATATTGACGTAAGCCAACAATATTTGGGTTTTATCGAAATTTAATTTATAGTTAGAATACTTACTGAATTCTTCAATCAAGGTTATTATATTTGGGATGGTATTTATTGGATTGGTCAGGGTTAGCAGTACATCATCTGCATAGAGAACAATTTTATTATCTATTGTGTTAATAGTGACCCCTTGAATGTCTTTTGATTTTCTTATCATGGAGGCCAATGGCTCCATCGCAAGTGTGTACAGCATAGGGGCCAGGGGGCAACCCTGCCTCGTTCCATTCTTTATTCCAAACCACTGGGAATGGATCATATGTCCGGAAACCCTAGCTGTTGGACAGGAGTAGAGGGCCATTGTACCATCCCCGAAAAGGCCCTCGATGCCGAAGGCCCTCAGCACCATTTCTAAATAGCGCCAGTTGACTCGGTCGAAGGCCTTTTCGGCATCGAGGGCCATCAGGGCGGTAGGTTTCTTTTGCAAGTTTATGTGATAAATTGTATTAAAGAGACGTCTGGTGTTATCAACGGTTCCCCTCCCTATGACAAAGCCATTCTGGTCTTTATGAATCAGGTCCGGCATCACAGGCTTTAACCTCTCCGCAAGTATCTTTGAATAGATTTTTATATCCAGGTTAATTAAGGAGATCGGCCTATAATTTGCCGGCGATGTCGGATCCTTATTGGGCTTTTTAGGGATCACTGAATTATTTAAGACGCAATCACACTTGACACTTTTTTTTTTTTTTTTTTTTTTTTTTTTTTTTGCAAATGGAGGGGGAAATGAAAAGAAAGGGAAGGAAGAAAAAATAAAGTTCGCAGGGTAGGGACATAAAGCCCCTACTACACTTATATAGTACGAATTCTAATTATGTATAAAAATCCATGCAGTAATAAATGCAGGTATCACATCACACTTTATTACACTAGGGCATCCAGATTCAGTAAAGAAGAAGAGGGTAGGGAACACAAAGGGGAAACCATGGGTCAAGCATGAAGGGAGGTGGTAGTGAAGAGAGATGGAGAGGGAGGGGGAGGGGTAAATGGAGCGGAGGATTCGTCGTATCACTAACGGCTACTAAAGTGACCATATTTTCTCCTTAATTATACAGGTCATGCAGGACAACTGGGTAGAACCGGAAGTGGGGGAGGAGTTGTCAATTGAGTTCCTTTAGAGGAAATAGGGAGACAAAGATCGGGTCACTTATCAAATATTGAGGAAGGAGCAACATACTTAATATAAAACAATTAATATAAATAACCCTATGGTCAGATGAATCCAATTTTTTTTTTTTTTTTTTTTTTTTTTTTTTACAATTGTATAATAGTCCATACATAAATAAAGACCATCGATTGGTTGCCCTGAGGAAGTGATCAGGGAGAAGAAAAAAAAAAAAAAAAAAAATAAACATGGAAGGGGGAAATAAAATGAGATAACTTCGGGATGTCATTGTCCTCCCCTCCTGCTGTTTCATACTTTTTTTTTTTTTTGTAGAGGGGAAGGACGGGATTGCAAATTATTGAAATATCAAATAATAGTAACAGACGGCATGTTTCGCATCTACCGGTGGGCTTACCTATTTCCTGCGGGGTTCGCAGGAACAAGCATAAAGGCTGATATCTTTTAGATAGGAGCCCAAATGCTGAATGTTATTGCCCGCTTTTGCCCCAAGACATCATTGGGGCAAGGGGAGCACAGTGTGAATGATGTGGTGAATGTGTGGTATGGAATGAGGTTCGGTGGGGGGGGGGATGAGGGGAGGGGGGAGGGTAGAGGATGGGAGTATGTTGGCGAGTCATGTCTATCAACCTAATGTCAATTAACTCCAAGGGCCTCAATACAATATATAAAAGGGGATGCCTATATAACACACTGCAGGAGAACAAAATTGACATTGGGTTTATCCAGGAAACACACTGGGTCGACAATATGGACAGACCCTGGAGATTTTTAAAATATCCAGTAGTGGGACAGTCAAACTTACAGGGAAATAAAAAGAAAAGGGGAGTGGCCATAGTAGTGTCCAACAAGATAAAATATGAACAAGTATTTTCTGAAACAGACAAAAATGGGAGACATATAATATTGATAGCTAAAATAAATGATATCCTCTATACTTTAGTAAATCTTTACGCCCCAAACCAAAGCTCGGGTACATTTTTAGAGAAGCTTATGAACAGAATAGAAGAGTTGCAAACTGGTTTTCTGATTATTGCAGGGGACTTTAATTGCCCAGCGGATAGTAAAAAAGATAGAAGTAGCAGTCAAAAAATTACAAATTTATCTCCCACACTACAAAAATTTTTAAATAAGCATCAGCTTTATGACTGTTGGAGAGTGAATCACCCAGAAGACCGTGATTATACATTTTACTCACAGGTGCACCAATCATATTCTAGGATTGATTATTTTATAACTAGAGCCGACTTATTGGAAAAAATATCGTATACGAAAATAGGAGGGATAACATGGTCCGACCATGCGCCTATCTTCTTAACAGTTAAAAACAACTCTGAATATAAAATTCGAGATAGATGGCGCTTGAACGAAAATCTTTTAAAATTAAAAGACAATGAAAAATATTTAGCAACACAAATAAAAACATTCTTGGAGATCAACGATAATAAGGAGGTGTCCGATGCTACTTTGTGGTGTACGTTAAAATGTTATATAAGAGGACTACTGATAAAAATTGGAGCAAATGAAAAAAAGAAAAGAGGGGAACCAATAAATAAGTTGTATATAAAGTTGGCCATTTTGGAAAGACAGCACAAGGAATCCTTGGACGTATCCTTATTATCTCAAATCGTTACAGTTAGAGGACAAATAAAAGAAAAACTGTTTGAAAATATCAATAAATCTATAACACGTTTAAAACAAAGCTGGTATCATGGCGCAAACCGCACTGGAAAACTTCTGACCAGTAAACTTAAAAATAAACAAAGCTGCGAAATAATAAAAAAATTAGTAATTAAAAATAAACAGTTGCTTTCTCCAAGACAAATTAGTAAGGCATTTGAAAACTACTATAGTGCTCTCTATAACCTAGAAGAAATTAAACACTCCCCAACAGAAATCTCTGCTTATTTGGAAACACTAAATTTGCCAAAGATTACACAAGCCCAACGGATAGCCCTCAATAGTCCAATTAACATCAATGAGGTCAGGAATAATATTGAAACACTTAAGGGAGGTAAGGCCCCTGGGCCAGATGGCTTTTCAGCCTTGTATTATCTCAAATTTCAAGAACTGCTGGCCCCAATCCTCCTTAGGTTATTTACACAAATATCAAATAAAGATACATTCCCAGAGGAGCTCCTCCAGGCCTCGATTACCCCGATCCCAAAGCCCAAAAAATGGCCGGTTATATTTAGACCAGTGCTTTAAAAAAAAAAAAAAAAAAAAAAACTGGTAAGAGGGCTCCGCAATTTAAGAGAAAACCAAAACTTTAATCCTTTAAATCCTCTTTTACTTGATTTGTAAATGTTTCATACATTATTTATTCATGGTTTAGATTATTTTAGCCTCTTTGTTGTGTCGTTGGTTATTGGGGCTGGTATGCTATCCCTGCTTCTCGACTGGTGGGCCCCAGTAAGAATATTTTATAGCCCCCTGTTGTGCTATGATAGATAAGTCTCTTTAAAAATAAATAATGATATATTTTAGTGCATAATGGGCAATATCCTGAGAAATGTATCTCTGCCCTCTGAATGCCATAGAAAGCTCTGGAAAGCTCGAACTCCTATAATTTAATAGGGTACAATGTCTATTATAACTGATACACAGCTAGGTGATTATCTAAACCAGGGGTAAGCAACCTGCTGCTTTAGTTTGAGAGCTAGCCAGATCTCAGTCTGACCCCACGCATTCCGCATCTACGAATCTGGTCACATCTCTCTTACTCTGTTGACTTTTCTCCATTCCGCCAGCTTCGTGCCTTTGCGGTGGATAGCGGAGGGTTGACCTTGGAGGACCCCACCGACCTTGAGATTGTGGTGATTGACCAGAATGACAACCGCCCAGTGTTTTCTCGTGCAGTTTTCCAAGGACGAGTGCCGGAAGGAGCAATACCTGGTAACATCTCGTCACCTTCTCATGTGAATATGGAGCAGGGTGGGGGCGGAGGAGTGACTGCAGCTGGTAATGCGTCTCTTTCCCATCGCTATGCTCAGGTACACTAGTGCTGACCCTGGAAGCTACTGATGCAGATGACCCAGCTACGGACAATGCAGAACTGAGATATTCCATCATCCAGCAGGAGGCGCCGCAAATGTTCAGCATAAACCAGGAGACGGGGGAGATTAGGACTGTGCAAGTGGGACTGGACAGAGAGGTAATCTATGGAAAGCTACGCTTGTCGTCCTGTGGTTGTCAGGCACAATCAGAAAGGTTGGACTTGATGGAATAAACGGGGTTCTGTAGTAAGATCACAAGGTTCTAGAACTGGAACAATCAGCGGGCTCATTCCATTCTTAGAACTTTGGATCCGCGTTGTCTCCTATCTCAGACCTGTGTAACGATGTCCTCATTCCCTCGCAGGCTGTGGGATCCTACAATCTAACCGTGCAGGTGGCCGATATGATGGGCCAGGGACTGGCCAGTACGGCTCAAGCGGTCATAGTCATCAGCGACATCAATGACAACCCCCCGGAATTCACACAGGACAAGGTAAGGCACTGTGTATATATATATATATATATATGTGTGTGTTTCTATGTGTGTGACAGAGGTCAATGGGTTGGTTTATTTTACATCTGGCCCTCAGGTGTCACCAGCAGAAGCTTTAGTGATCTCCCTACTTGAGCACAGGTGGTTTGGTTGGTTTAACGCGATCCTCAAACAAAAAGCACTATATATAGTGTCATATAATGTCACTATGTCCCTCAAATATATTCCGTCTCTCTATCAGTGTGTGTGTGAAATCAGTTGAATGCCAGATAGGTGAGAATGCAATCAACGGCCCATTACTTGACGCTACCCAAGTTGGATCATTCAGGAATTAATCACAGGAATAGGAAGGTGTGAGGGTCTATTCAATAGAGAGTGTATTACAGGGAACTGAGACAGGAATTTCAAACCTAAGGCCAAAGTAGCCGAGTTGGAAAATTTCTCCCATTCAGCTGCAATGCAGAATTTCTCCAACTCGGCTACTTTGGCCTGCAGGTTGAAAATCCCTGTAATTTTCTCTTTATTGAGTAGACCCGTAAGTGCTTTATTCATGAAAGAGGGAATTGAGAAGAGAATTTCCAACCGCAAAGTTGGAGAATTCACTTGAATGGCAGAATGTTTCCACCTCGGCTACTTGAGTCTGACTTGATTGCAGTGTTATATTGTTGGTCTGCCTACTTTTTTTCTCTCTGTTCCCAGTTCTTCCTGGAGATCCAGGAGCACAGCACAGGGGTGGACATTGGGAGAGTGAATGTCCGTGACAAGGATCTCGTCGGATCCCCCAACTGGAACGTGCAATATTCTATCACCAGCGGAGACCCCCAAGGCGCATTCGCTATTCGCACAGACCCCCAGACCAACGAGGGAATCCTCTCTGTTATCAAGGTAACAGGCATTGCTTGAAGTATGTTAGCACACTATAGCTTTAAATAGACCCACCCATCCGAGCACAGGGGGTGTAAGTATGGATGATCTCACAGGATAGTACATACTTTATACTTATAATGGTTTCAACACCTACCCTGATGTCCAGGCCACATACCCTGATGGTAGCCAAAGGCAAGTAGCGGCAAAGCCAAGGTCCAGGCTTTACTGAAGGGGATGTGAGGACAGGATGTCCCATCTCTCTCCTTACATCAAGCACTGGCAGAGTAGTGACTGGTCTCTGTCTTTCAATGCCTCAGTACCAGCGATGGTAAGGTTGTACATACTGTCACCTTTTACAAATAATATGACAGATAGGGCTGCACTCTGAGAAAGTGTGGTCATAATAAGCCATTGTTGTGGAATCAGCCTCTCTCTATCTAAGAAGGTTTCAGTTTGGGTTAAACACAGAACTGGTGTTTTCTAACATTATCTTTCGCATATAATATCTTAGGTTTGTGTTTGTTATAAGTCTACAGCAAACTCAACTGAGCGAGGCGTATCAGGCAGCAAGTGATTTCAAAATTTGCCTGGGGGCTTAAGAATATGTCTAAATAAGATGCGCTTTGTCTTGTTAGCCAGTCCGGCTTATTTTACCTTTGTTTGGAGGAAAGAAGCCTTATGGACAATATTATGTGCATCGCCAAAGCTTACACCCCTCCTTCTCTCCGCAGCCTCTGGATCATGAAGCAAAGGAGCTGCATCACCTCGTTGTGTCTGCCGAAAACCAGGCCCCACTCAGTCCATCGTCTCCCAGAGCCACCCGCTCCCAGACGCGTGTTATTGTCACCGTGAAGAATGTCAACGAGCCACCAGTCTTCCAAAATAACCCCAAGCTGGTGAGCGTGAAAGAGAGGATCCCGCCAGGAAGTGACATCACGGTTTATTCAGCCATTGACCCGGACATCATGGAAGCTCAGGATGTCAGGTATGAGTTGATTCATGTTACAAATATATTCAATACCGTTTGGTTTGGTTACAAAAAAGGCATGCGTTTCAAGCTTTCCTGTTTATTAAACGAAAACTGTTGGGTAAAAAAAAAAAAGTACTTCTGTTTTGGAGTTTACGCTCTCTTAAAACAAAAATAGTATGAAAGACGTGATCATGTGTTATGCAGTTAGTGTAAATACCCGAGTTTGTTGCAGTTTGATAGGACTTGGAATCCAAGACTGAAAGGAAGACCGTTCCATTTACCTTATATTCTGTATGTTGCACGTGTTTTAATTTATGTGAAATACTTATTTTTACAAGAGACAAGTAAAAATAAGACAAGTTACAGTCCTCAATTTAGGTGAGGCCTCTAAATTCAGTGAATGGGGGAGTACACAGGAAGTGGTCTGCCATTACTGTGGAATCAGCCTCTCTCTGTTTCAAGTGTGTGGTTTGAGACAAGAAGGAAGGCTAAGGGACTCCCAGCACAGACAATAAATAACAGAATGGATAGCTCAATGTATTGTGAAAGGTGAACTTGCAACTTTTTTGCATCAGGGAGTTACCTTGATAACGTATGTTCTCTTTAGTTTGGAAACTCTATGCAGCCAATGGGAGATGGGATATTTGCCCCAATTATCTCCCATTGGCTACACACTTTAGAAGTCTGAGATATCGTATGTACACTTGATAAAATGCTATAATTTCCCAACAGTTATTCTTTAGTCTCAGACCCTGCAGATTGGTTGGAAGTGGATGCAAAGTCTGGCCGTATATGGACTCGGTATACATTGGACAGGAGATCTCGGTACTTAAAGGAAGGCTGGTATACAGCTCTGATCACTGCCACGGATAATGGTACGTTACTGTATCCCGTACACATTTAGTAGCAGGGCACCTAATCGCTGCATTTACTGAGCTGTCTTGTTCTTCCTCCCTAGCTGTACCCCCACTAAGTGCCACGGGTACACTGTCTGTGGAAGTGCTGGAGGTGAATGACCATTCTCCTGTTCTGTGGCAACACTCCAGGGAGCTGTGCAATGGACCACGGCAGGGCCACGGGATGCTGCTAAGTGCCAGCGATGAAGATATGCCACCCCAGGCCCACCCCTTCCACTTTCAGCTGGACCCCGCGTTCACAGAGCTGACGCTCAACTGGACCATCACCCACCTCAATGGTATGTGACCGGCGGGCAAGGTAACCTGGAATTATATTATGGTCCTTAGAAAACAGTGACCGTTTGCCAGGTATTCAGAATCCCCACCCGGTTTAACAAACGTGGCAGGTTCTCCCAGAAATATCAGTGTCTGATCCAGAAAACGAGTTTGCAAGCTTGCGTTTGATTGTATTAGAACATGTCCATATAACACTATGTTGCTTTGCAGGCACCCACGCTTTATTGGAGCTCCTCTCGGAAGTGCAGGAAGGGGTCTATGTTCTGCCTTTGTCGGTATCGGACTCTGGGGAGCCTCCCCTGGCTCAGGTGCAGCTGCTAAACGTTTCAGTGTGCCTGTGCGATGCCTTGGGCACCTGCAGGGGAGGCGCAGCCGCACTCTTCGACAGCAGATCAGGAATTAGCCTCAGTGCCGTGCTTATCATCCTCAGCAGCATCGCCCTCCTTCTACGTGAGTATCTCAGTTCCCACTTCCTGTGTGTTTATTAAATCCTTCATGTGCCAGAGGGGGGTGGTAAACACAATGGGGGTTATGTAGAAATAATGGCACTGTTTTATGTTTAATCCTTATTCCTTTAGTCAGTCTTTTGCTCTTGCGCTTGTTTGTTATGTATAAATCTGTCAGAAGGGGGTTTATACACAACAAAAAAGGGGCAATTATGTGATTTGTTATTCTCAATATGTTATTTTTTTACTCAGTGCAGATAACGCCAGTTTAGGAGTGCGGGCTGAGAATGATAGTGCAATAACGTGATCTAAAATAGGCGCAATTTTGTGACTTTTGTTTTTATACATAGTCTGTGACAAGATTCTTAAGAAATAATTAAGCCACTGTGCGCCAGAATAAAAAAACTGATCTATGTATAAAATTATTTCCGCCAGAAATAGGACAATTTATGGCGCAATTGCGCTACTTTTCTGACGCAAACCCCTGTGTACAGAAGACTTTGTATTCCTTTGATCTGCACTTGATCTAGCACACGAGGGACTAAACCTTACTTGTGTACAGTCCAGAGAAAGCTTTTTTTATATATTTCTGCCACTCTGACTTGTAATATTGGGCAGACTTAAGAGACCAGTCAAAACGTTACTCAATAAAATAAGATCTGTTTTTATTTCATAATTTAAAAATGAATGCAATATTTTCAGTTCTGAAACAGTTATACAATATAATGTATCATTATATATACAGAACAAAGCAATGCACACAATGCTTCTAGTGTTACCAGCATGAGCTTTATGGCACGTGAGAGGTTCATTTTCATCTTTACGAGGTTAACAGTGTATTGTTTATACTGTAAAATGTAGAGAATTAAAATAAACCCAATAAAATGATCTATACAATATGCTTGATATTACAGTCTCACTAACACAAGCTAGAGACATCATACATTGTTATGACATCACCTTATGGCTTGATTCTACATTTCCCATTGAAAGTAGCTGGTTGGCGTATCAAGCCACAGGGTGATGTCATCAACACGAGACAAATGTAAAACACAATTACAGGTTATATTGGAGAGAACACAGAGAGCAGGCGCATGATGGGAACTATCAGGGCTTTATTCATATATATAGGGTGCTGGAGTTTTTAACACCTTCGTGACAAAGGACGTGCCAGGCACGTCCTGCGGTGAATCAAGCGGTTTTCGCGATCACCGATCGAGAAAACCGCTTTAACGGTGTTGGTCTATTGCCTCGATGTCGTGGCAATAGCCAGCACCGAAATTTCCATTTTGGGGCACCCACGATCGCCCCACGGAGCGATTGTGGGGAGCCATATTGACGGAGCATGGCTAAGCCCTCTGCCGGTCTGAGCTTCGGAAGTGAAAGTAACTTCACTTCCATCGCTCTTAATATGCTACTTGACTGCCCCTAGTGGTAGTTAAGTAGCATTGCAATGGAAAATATTTAAAATACATATTTAATTAATTAAAAACAGGTTATATAACTATATGAGCCTATAGGGTTAAAATTAAAAAAAATGTAGCATAAGGGATAGGGTTAAAATGTAATTAAAATTAAAAAATATTAAGGGATATAATAAGGATTAAAGTTGGGGTTAAATTTAATGTTAGGGTTAAATTTTGGGTACGGGTTGGGGTCAAAAGGTCAATATAGGAAAAAACCAAAAAACACTATTTTTGGTTTTTGCCCCATAACTCGCAAAAAAATACCCAAAAATATGGAAACATGCATATTTTTGAACTCGGGACAACATTTAGAAACTATTTAGATGGGGTCTTTTTTAATGATTTTATTTGTATAAATTATATTTTAGGTCAAAGATAGAAAAAGTGTTTTTTTTTTTAAATTTTTCATCATATTTTATGATTTTCTTTGTAGTAAATTATAAGATATGATGCACATAATGGTATCTAATGAAAGCCCTTCTTATGACGATAAAAACAACATATAATTTGTGTGGGTACTGTATGTGAGAAAGAAAAAAATTACAGCTAAACACAAACACCCCAGAAATGTCAAAACAGCCCTTGTCACCAAGGGAAAGTCAAGGTGAAAATGTCTCGTCACTAAGGGGTTAAAACTGGTGGACATCAGTAGAAAGTTCCTGCTGGCTCCTCCCGCTAATAGATTTACCTAGAACTCGATGGAAGTTCCATTACCCTGGCTCTGAAAGTCTGTAGACTTCTGCTCTTACCACAAATAATAACAATGAAAATATGTTAACAATACAGATAATAGAATAACGATAGTTAAACATGATCGCACTCTTTCAAAATGAAGGGTAATAATACCTTCCAGCCACAGGTGATGTCATTAACAGGAGACACCACAGACAAATGTGTCTCTTTAATTTATATCCGTGCTTGAAATTCTCCTTAGAGCAAAATGTGTCTGTGTTTGTCTCCTGTTAATGACATCACATGTTGGCTTGATATGCATATTAATTAATCTATGTGTTTGCATGCAAGAGGAAAAATGAGCCAGTGGTGTCTCGCCTTTATGACATCACATGTTGGCTCCATATGCATATAAAGGCCTTTTAATGGAAAATGTGTAATTTGCATATCACGTGACAAAGTGATGTCATAAAGGAGAGACACCACTGGCTCATTTTCCCTCTTGCATGCAAACACATAGATTAATTCTGCTAGCAGGATGTATAGATCATTTTTAACTCTCCGCCGTCACAATATACACAATGTTTAGGTGACGGTCCCTTTAAGTACTGCTTCCAGGGCAGATATGTAACGTGTGAAACCTGTTCTTGCCCTCAGTTCTGGCTCTGCTGCTGCTGCTCTACCGATGCACCTCCAGCAGACAGGGGGACAAGGGTCTGCTATCCGACTCGGAGGATGACGTGAGGGACAACATCTTTAACTATAACGAACAGGGCGGCGGCGAAGAGGATCAGGTAACAAAATGAACTAGACGGGGAACACTGAGCTGGACATAGAGAGAATGTCGGCCCACAGTGTCTAATAGAGATTAAGGCTTTAGTTTATAGTAGAAATGTGGTGACATCACAGTTGAGTTAAGGTCCACTCTGAGCACAATTCATTTTGCAGCTCTGAGTAGTCATACAAGTGTGTGCGTTGATTATTTTGTTATGGGGGAGGTATAGGACTTGGACTGGCCCTTTAATACATACAACCCAACATTCCAAACGTGGAGCAATCACCATGGAAAGTTCAATTTTTAGAACTTTTCCTAAGAATTGTTCCGTATGCAGAAATCTCCCATTACGCTTCATGTTTGCGTTTTTATTGAAATTTACGGGACTGAGCCCTGATTTGTAACAATATAACACCCGGGCGTCCAACTATGGCCCTCCAGCTATTTCTGAACTACAAATCCTATAATAACCCACCAGAGAGAAACTGCTAGAGGGTCACAGGTGGAATACCTGGGCCACAACAATAGTTTTACGGTTACAAAGGTCACAGGTGGGGCAGACAGTAAATAGGAATTGATTTCATTGCTTCCCTCTGTTCTACAGGATGCCTACGACATGAACCGGCTTAGGAACCCTACAATGCCTGTCCCTCAGTCTCCACGCCTCAAGCCCCCTATCCGCAGAGATGCCCCCTACAGCCAGACACTGCCACGCTACCCCCGCAGACCCTCTGAACGGCCATCTGACATAGCTGACTTCATAGAGGATGTGAGTATCTCTCTGTTTACCCCCAGCCCCTTCCTACACGCACCCAACAGAAGATGAACACCCCCCCTTTATTGATTTCAGGGGCTCCAAGCTGCAGATTCCGACCCCAGCGTCCCGCCTTACGACACAGCACTGATTTACGATTATGAAGGAGAAGGTTCGGTGGCTGGGACCCTCAGCTCCATCTTATCTATGGAGGACAGTGACCAGGAGTACGATTACTTGCAGGAATGGGGGCCCCGGTTCCGGCGCTTGGCTGATATGTACGGGCACCAGTGACTGCCCAGCAAGGGCGAGAGAGACTTCTAACACATAGAAGACATTTAAATACCCATCTCCCAGATATCCAGACTGAACTGGAGATGGCACTGAAGATGGGACTCAAGGGAACATCACAAGGATTGCTTAAAGGGGGAAAAAAAGGTGAATTGTTTACAAAACAGGCTTGGCGACCTGTATAAAGGTGGCTTTATGGCCTATTTTTGTCATTAACATGGCGACAGAGAGAACCCTACAGCATGGTCAGGAATATGTGGCTGCTGTATGTTTTGGAGACCCCCCAGGTCTAGTGTTAAACCATCGTAGGTCATGTGAGAAGAGCAATTTTGGGGAAAAGGTCTAAAAGTGTTGCAGTCAGCAGGAGCATTGCCCTTGGTTTGTATGGCAGTTATAATAGGGTAAAAAAAAACATTATTAGCTTTAAAAGATGTCCTGAGAGGAAACAGAACCTGATCGTGTTGACTGCTGTGGAGGAATCTGGGTGTTAGGAGTAAACTGGAGCCTGTGGCAGAGCAGGGCTTTTGTCATTGAAATTTTGATTTTGGTTGCGCACACGGGGAGGGGGCTTTGTGTTGCATACAGAACAATTCTGCATCAATGTTCCAAAATAGATCACCGTGATGACCAGTGGAATGTTCCTGTGGATTGTTCTACTTCTAGAACTCTACCATGCAACTGACATTATATATACATATTCGAGTTCTAAAAGTGGAACAGTCCCCAGGAATGTTCCATTGCGTTCAGTGATGGTTGTTTCACTTCTAGGATTGAAGCAAGCAATGGCAGTTTGGGGGGTAGACCCGGAAGGCACTTTTTTATAATTTCACATTTTCTATGTATAAAACAATAATTTTGCTGCAGATGGTCTCCTTGGAAGTGCTATATTGTCCAGTGCCTGTTAAGAGGCCATATTGCACACAATGGCATGCTGGGATCTTGTGACGGTGTGCCCCGCTATTCAGTCTTTGGTAACGGACTGGTTTTCCTCTCCCTTTCTGGTCCTTGTGCTGCTGTCCCTGGTAATCATTTTCTTGGTGGAACTGGCTAGACGAGCGTAGCTGTCGGGGTTGTAGTCAGCGCGATTCTTGCCGGGGGAGAGGAGTGGCATGGTGTCCAGGGTTGTGTGAAGGAGCAGCGGGGGACGTCTCAGACCATCTCCGTGTCTCAAGGTCTCGGGGAGACTCTTCCTCTTGGTCTCAGGCAGAAGGAGCAGGCAGAGCACAGACAGGATGCAGAACGAGGAGAGGACGACGTGGTGGAGAAAGAAGCCCCCCTTGTGCTGAAGTTCAATCATCGGGACGGCGGCACGACCCAACATACCGATCCCCATGATGGCTCCCAGGCCTGAGCCCCTGCAATGGAGGAAAGGGTCCCGAGATAAAGCAGACAGAATGAAGGGAAGGAGGAGGTTAGGTTAGCCATGAGAAGGGTCGCACTGTCTAAGTTGTCCTAAGGAACCACTACTCACCTGAGAACTGTAGGGAGCACCTCACTGGCATAGAATATACTCAGCATTACCATGCCATGTGCGCACAGAGACCCCAACATGGAAATGGCCACAGACGCTTCAGTGAACAGATCTGAGGAGACAGGAGGATGTGAGAGAGTGCGGGCGGATTTTACTGAAAGTCTACAAATATTTGTCAAGCAAAGGAGAGGGGATAAAAACTCAAGGCTTGACTGAGTGTATGAGTCTTACATGGGGTCAGGGCGAGGAGCAGGAGAGAGCAGAACCCAGTCAGGAAGGTGAAGATGAGGAGCACTGCCCGGCGCCCCCAGTGGTTGACGGAGAGGCAGAGCAGTATGCAGGCGAGGAGCTCGCTGGCGACCTGCAGGAAATACAGCACGTAAAGACCGAACACCTGCATATTCCGAGTGAAGCATGGCCTGATGCCACAGCCAATGAACCTGCAGGGGGAGGAGGAGGTGCAGATAAGAGAAGGTTGCAGGAAACATTGAAAGTTAAGGTGAAGTTCTAATGAAGGAGAGGGGGTGGGGGGCAGAGCAAGATCCAGAATGAGAGAGAGACACAAATAGCCATAAATAGCAGAACTTCCAAGACTATGAATACAGGGCAGCCAACCAACCAGCAGCATCATGTTATTGGCTGATGTGGGTATCTGCAGGGCAAAGCTCCAAAAGTGAATGGGCCAGCAGGAACCTTCCATTGGTTTCCATGGTAACATCTGACCCATTGATAAAGGACAGTAGCCGTGGCCACCAGATCTGGACATTGCAGCTAAACTTTGAACGTAAAGAGGCTTCTGTCAAACCGAAACATTGCTTCAACTGCAGATGTAGAGAATAAAAAGAAGGATGAATAATGATAGAGAAATATGTTTAACACATGTCTGTGGAGTCTCCTGCTTATGACATCATCATCTTGTGGCTTGATATGCAAATGAAAATTTTCCATGGGAAATGTTTAGTTTGCATATCAAGCCACAAGGTGATGTCATAAACAGGAGACTCACACAGACACATTTATAACATATATTTATCTGATTTTATTCAGTTGCTTGTATAGATCATTTTTCAGCATTTTGTTTGTTTTCTACCTTCTCAGTATAAGCAATGGGTATAAGCTCCTCCTCTGGCCATTGCATTATGTATAAACAGCAGTTCTGGGGCAAAGTCCTAAAAGTGGAAAAATCAGCAGGAACAGTCCAGTGGTTCCCATGGTGACTGCAGAACATTCCATTGGTTCCCATGGTGACTGCAGAACATTCCATTGGTTCCCATGGTGTCTGCAGAACATTCCATTGGTTCACATGGTGACTGCAGAACATTCCATTGGTTCCCATGGTGACTGCAGAACATTCCATTGGTTCCCATGGTGACTGCAGAACATTCCATTGGTTCCCATGGTGACTGCAGAACATTCCATTGGTTCCCATGGTGTCAGCAGAACATTCCATTGGTTCACATGGTGTCAGCAGAACATTCCATTGGTTCCCATGGTGACTGCAGAACATTCCATTGGTTCCCATGGTGTCTGCAGAACATTCCATTGGTTCACATGGTGACTGCAGAACATTCCATTGGTTCCCATGGTGACTGCAGAACATTCCATTGGTTCCCATGGTGACTGCAGAACATTCCATTGGTTCCCATGGTGACTGCAGAACATTCCATTGGTTCCCATGGTGACTGCAGAACATTCCATTGGTTCCCATGGTGACTGCAGAACATTCCATTGGTTCCCATGGTGTCAGCAGAACATTCCATTGGTTCCCATGGTGACTGCAGAACATTCCATTGGTTCCCATGGTGACTGCAGAACATCCATTGGTTCCCATGTTGACTGCTCCACTTTTAAACCTTTGCCCAGAATAGTTTTTTGCATTTTACACGCCTCCTCTCAAATTATGACCAGTTTTGCTTCTGTTAATGTATTAAAACGATATATTTTATCCAAGTTTTCAACTCAATTGGATTCAATACCATTGATCTGTCTAAATGTTTACTTTTTTTGTCGCCATTATTGGAGAATTAAAGTCTGCGTGTAAGAAAACTATTGCCAATTACAGATTCTAACGCCAATGAGTCAGCATCAGTGTAACGGTTATTATAAAGCCCCCCTTGTATTGTTGGTCCAAGACGTCCAGCCAATTTTAAAGATTGCGTTTATTTTGGGTTTTATTTGTGTTTATTATCTTGAACAAATTACACATTTCCAGTACTTGTGTTTTCAGTAGAACAATGTCAGATTCTGATAAATATTTAACCTGCTGTAAATTGTGCGTTGTGATGTCATACATGCGCAATATTCATTAAAATGTACATATTTTGATAATATTCTATCCATTTTCCTTTTTTCAATCCAGGATCCCAGTATATAGGAATAAGGTGTGTTAAGATCAGATGGTTACGACAGAATGTAGCCTTTCATTCCTTTTTGCCTCCCCCCTCCCCCGAGCATGATGGGAGTTTTAGTTTAGCTATTGCTGGATGCTGTTACCACCCTTGCTTGTACATGTAAGCTATAAGCATAGCCTGAAAAAGGAGCCTGCCAAGTCCAACTCTGACCCGCCAGCTGCTGCTGGCCTACATCACCCATAATACCCCCCTCTGCCAGTCCAGGAGACCCCCCCCTCCCCCCCCCGTGGTTTCTGGACTCCAATAACCATAATTCTCTTCCAGTCTTAGAGACTGTTGGGGAATTATGGGATTTGTAGTTCACCAGCATTTGGATGTTTGGGACATGAGCAGGCTGGAGATTCTCTGAACTCAGGGACGAAAACATGAAGCCCATCGAACACCATTAATTATTGCAGAAGGTCGCGGAGTGTTTTGGGAGCTTACGTTGTGAAGCCGAGGATCAGAGCATTCCGCCAGATAAGACGGGTACCAAAGATGCTGCAGATGCTGTGATAACGCGGTCGTGGAAACCCATCAAACATGGAGTCTATCTCTGTAACCAGGAGAGAGTATCACGTTACAAACCACAATGGAGATTACACCAGCTAAACTGCCACTAAAGAAAATAGTTTTATTAACTTCTGCTCCTCTAATAAAAGATTTAAAATGATGTTGCAACGGTTCAGGACCATGTATACAATATATATATAACGCTTAGCTGGGGCAGAGCCGTTCTGGATAATGGCGTCAGACCACAACTCACATGTGCCAGGCCTAATGGTCTCTCTGTGGCACAGACCCTCCACTTTACATGCTATCAACATAGAATGTGTCGGCAGATAAGAACCAATTGGCCCATCTAGTCTCCCCAATTTTCTAAATACTTTTATTAGTCCCCAGTTCCCTATCTTATATCTAGGATAGCCTTGTGCCTATCCGATGCATGCTCAAACTCCTTCACTGTATTAACCTCTACCACTTCTGCTGGAAGGCTATTCCATGCATCCACTACCCTCTCAGAAAACTAATACTTCCTGGTATTACTTTGAAATCTTTGTCCCTTTAATTTCAGACTATGTCCTCTAGTTGTGGTAGTTTTTTGTCTTTTAAATATACTCTCCTCCTTTACTGCGTTAATTCCCTTTATGTATTTAAATGTTTCTATCATATCCCCCCTGTTACGTCTTTCCTCCAAGCTATACATGTTAAGATGCTTTAACCTTTCCTGGTAAGTTTTATCCTTCAACCCATGAACCAGTTTAGTAGCCCTTCTCTGACAGAAGCGGTCTTAACTTTGCTAATGGCATGCAAAAGCTAGGGTACATCTAGAAGTGGATATTCTGATTGACTGAGCTCGATAGATGCTGACACCATGAATATAATGGCGGCCTCCAGATCAGCTCTGTCCCAGCTGAGAGGCCTTGTGTATAAATAATGTTTAGGGGCATTAAAGAGACGCCAAACTTTACAGATACAGCGAGTGTAGAAAATACAAACATGATCTATAGTTGCAGGTTGCTCACCGGTAAACATAGGGTCTGAAACCTCTGCCGTATCCATCCCATTTGCTCTGGAAAATAATCGCAGCTCAGCCTTGCACCGGTCCACCTGCTGCGTCGCCAGAAGCCAACGCGGGGACTCCGGGAAAAGTGAATGACAGCTGTGTGTAGAGGGGGAAAATATCGGCAAAATATTTACTGTATGTAATTGAAAGATTGCATCAAGGACAATACGCTTTGATAAAAGAATACAAATAATGGACCTTATTGAATACTCTCTGCTCTGTATCAGGGGGCGGACATGTTATTTAGAATCTTGGGTCAGAGGTATCAGGGGGCGGACATGTTTAGAATCTTGGGTCAGAAGTATCAGGGGCGGACATGTTTAGAATCTTGGGTCAGAGGTATCAGGGGCGGGCATGTTTAGAATCTTGGGTCAGAGGTATCAGGGGGCGGACAAGTTGTTTAGAATCTTGGGTCAGAGGTATCAGGGGGCGGACATGTTTAGAATCTTGGGTCAGAAGTATCAGGGGCGGACATGTTTAGAATCTTGGGTCAGAGGTATCAGGGGCGGGCATGTTTAGAATCTTGGGTCAGAGGTATCAGGGGGCGGACAAGTTGTTTAGAATCTTGGGTCAGAGGTATCGGGGCGGACATGTTGTTTAGAATCCTGGGCCAGAGGTATCAGGGGGCGGACAAGTTGTTAAGAATCTTGGGTCAGAGGTATCGGGGCGGACATGTTGTTTAGAATCCTGGGCCAGAGGTATCAGGGGGCGGACAAGTTGTTTAGAATCTTGGGTCAGAGGTATCGGGGCGGACATGTTGTTTAGAATCCTGGGCCAGAGGTATCAGGAGGCGGACAAGTTGTTTAGAATCTTGGGTCAGAGGTATCGGGGCGGACATGTTGTTTAGAATCCTGGGCCAGAGGTATCAGGGGGCAGACAAGTTGTTTAGAATCTTGGGTCAGAGGTATCGGGGCGGACATGTTGTTTAGAATCTTGGTTCAGAAGGACAACATGTCCTCTACCTGATAGAGTTATTTGGAGTGAAGAGTAAGGTTATTTGTATAATAGTTTCATGGCATACTGTGGAATAACATGCAGACCCCCAGAAAGCTGGTGTTTAGTAATGTCATCATGCTGTGCTCCTTACAAGACTATAATTCTACTCTGGTTGCTCAGTACATGGGCTAAACATTTTACACAAACCCCATTGGGTGCGTAAGAGCAAATCTGTGGAGCTGTTGCCATGGAAACCAACGGAATGTTCCATTTAGAAGGTTGACCTAGTGCTCGGTATGGAAGGTTTCATTACGTATTTGATTATAAAGATCTAGCGCTCACCTCCAGTATGCACACAGGAGGAGTAAGCTTCCTGTGGCCGCTCCCTGCAGGATCCTCCAGTCGGAGCACAGAACCGCCAGCCCTGGTAAGAGCAGCTCTCCTCCCACCCAGAAAAAGCCCCCGATCATGATCATCATCAGACGGTGACCAGGGGTGCACAGCTCCAACCCTGCCGGAGAAACATGTCTGCTTTAATACAAGGCACAATAACCAACTCCGCCAGTGCCACACTGTACACCAAAGGGTTACATCAGAGACACGTGAAGTATCTGTGCACACAGAGCCTGGAGGAAGGACAAGGGAAGGTGGATTAAAGGGAGTATGCCACTTAATATTGTGTATACTGTGAATATAGAGAGGAAAGGGGAAAAAAAGCACTTAATACATTGTATTAGCAAATTTGTAAGTAAATTAATAAAGTAAGAGGAAGTTTTAAAGGGACACCGACCAAAAAATGAAAAGGGTTTTTTTTTATTTATTTTGTATTGTTGTTTTCAGATTTGTCTTTTGTTTTTGTGACTGTATTTAATAAAATATGTAACCAAATGTGACTGGGCGCTGCCATTTTGTGAAATATAGTGTTTTTGGGTGCCACCCCCTAGTGACTTTACAGCACTAGTATCTCACTTTGGGGCTGGGGACACAGAATGCAGTCTATAAGTCAGAATTCTGACCATAGACTTGCATTGAATGGGCGGGTAATGTAACTATTACATCACAAGGGGCGGAGTTATGATCCTGTTTGATCAGGTCAATCTCCTCTCTTTGTGTTGGAAGACAGGTAAAAAAAAGGTTGTACAAAGCCACCTGGTCCCGCCCACTATGATACACAGGAGCCAGTAAGAGAGCAGGGGAGTATCTTATGACATCATCATGCAGTTGTAAAGTGAGACTGGCTGGAAGATTTTGGACGATGTTGAATCCTGGAAAATATTCTCAAAAATCATATTAAAAAAAGTGGAATATGATTTATAAAGGTGTTTGTTTTAAATGTTATCTAGTTACATCCTATGTAAGTGGTAGTGTCCCTTTAAATATGTCTGTGGTGTCTCCAGTTTGTGACATCACCTGTGACTTGATACACTAACAAACTACTTTTCAATGGGGAGAAATTGTAATTTGCATATCAGGTCAAAAGGTGATTCCATGAACTGGAAACACCACAGACGCTTTCAAAACCTATTTTCTCTTTATTTACGTTTTTTCTTGCAACTTTGCTGATACAATGTGTATTTTATTTTTCTATATTCAAAGTATAAACAATATTTAGGTGATGCAGTCCCTTTAAATACTATTGGGGAATGCGGTAATGGAGGAGAGTATATTTAAAGAAGGAATACTACCAAGACGAGAGAGCATAGTCCAGAGGTTTAAAAGGGACATCAAAAACTGTCACTTTATTCAGAGGGTGGTGAATGAATGGAATGACCTTCCAGCAGAAGTGGTACAGTGTAATACAGTGAAGGGATAAGGTAATCCTGAATGTAATGCCAAGGACCAAATATGAGGATTTTACACAACAAACAAGTCCACTATTCGATCATGTTTTTCTTGCCCTGCCGAGAGGTAAAGAACCGGAAGAGGTACTGCTAGTGAGCCAAACAAAATGCACCATCTGTGAGCTGTACCCCTGCACCCCATGCACTACTGTGTTTTTAAAAGCTTGGACAAAGAGCTACTAATGGAGCAATCTTCAGCAATATTCCAGAGGTTGCCATGGTGACTGCTCCAATTTGAGAACTTTTTTTTTATAAATAGCCTCCCACCTTACACTTTTTGATAACTGGTAAGTGAAGTACTACAGTGAGACTGTGCAGTGGAATTCAGCCAGTGGAGCAGACGAGGGAGAGGAAGGGAGGAAACCACAGACAATAATTACCTACTATTGTTCAATATGTACAGAATGAACGGGGCGGGGGGATGGGGGGTGACCCAACCATTCAAATATGTCAAGAGTTTGGATAATGCAGCAGAGCATATTGGGAAGTGATCATCTCAAGAGATATGGGATGAAGCAATGCCAAATCTAATGACTTCATGCAGAGGGGGGCTATGCTACATGGGGGAGGAGGGGGTTAGAGTGTTTAGTGGATGGAGCAATCTATGGATCTAAGCAGTATAGTGCAGGGCTCTGGAATGACTCCTCCTGCCTTTCATATCTCGGTCATGATGTCCCAGCCAGGAGATGGCAAACAAAGGGACTGGGGAAAGTGCCTCCCAGAGCAAACATCCCAGAAACAGACCGGGGAGGGGAGGTAGGGGAGAAGACCCAGAGAAGGAGAGGTAGGGGAGAAGACAGAGAGAAGGAGAGGTAGGGGAGAAGACAGAGAGAAGGAGATGTAGGGGAGAAGACAGAGAGAAGGAGAGGTAGGGGAGAAGACAGAGAGAAGGAGAGGTAGGGGAGAAGACCCAGAGAAGGAGAGGTAGGGGAGAAGACAGAGAGAAGGAGAGGTAGGGGAGAAGACAGAGAGAAGGAGAGATAGGGGAGAAGACCCAGAGAAGGAGAGGTAGGGGAGAAGACCCAGAGAAGGAGAGGTAGGGGAGAAGACAGAGAGAAGGAGATGTAGGGGAGAAGACAGAGAGAAGGAGAGGTAGGGGAGAAGACAGAGAGAAGGAGAGAGGTAGGGGAGAAGGAGAGGTAGGGGAGGTAGGGGAGAAGACCCAGAGAAGGAGAGGTAGGGGAGAAGACAGAGAGAAGGAGAGGTAGGGGAGAAGACAGAGAGAAGGAGAGGTAGGGGAGAAGACAGAGAGAAGGAGAGAGGTAGGGGAGAAGACCGAGAGAAGGAGAGGTAGGGGAGAAGACCGAGAGAAGGAGAGGTAGGGGAGAAGACCCAGAGAAGGAGAGGTAGGGGAGAAGACAGAGAAGGAGAGGTAGGGGAGAAGACAGAGAGAAGGAGAGGTAGGGGAGAAGACCGAGAGAAGGAGAGGTAGGGGAGAAGACCCAGAGAAGGAGAGGTAGGGGAGAAGACAGAGAGAAGGAGAGGTAGGGGAGGTAGGGGAGAAGACCCAGAGAAGGAGAGGTAGGGGAGAAGACAGAGAGAAGGAGAGGTAGGGGAGAAGACCGAGAGAAGGAGAGGTAGGGGAGAAGACCCAGAGAAGGAGAGGTAGGGGAGAAGACAGAGAGAAGGAGAGGTAGGGGAGAAGACCCAGAGAAGGAGAGGTAGGGGAGAAGACCCAGAGAAGGAGAGGTAGGGGAGAAGACAGAGAGAAGGAGAGGTAGGGGAGAAGACAGAGAGAAGGAGAGGTAGGGGAGAAGACAGAGAGAAGGAGAGGTAGGGGAGAAGACAGAGAGAAGGAGAGGTAGGGGAGAAGACAGAGAGAAGGAGAGGTAGGGGAGAAGACAGAGAGAAGGAGAGGTAGGGGAGGTAGGGGAGAAGACCCAGAGAAGGAGAGGTAGGGGAGAAGACCCAGAGAAGGAGAGGTAGGGGAGAAGACCCAGAGAAGGAGAGATAGGGGAGAAGACAGAGAGAAGGAGAGGTAGGGGAGAAGACCCAGAGAAGGAGAGGTAGGGGAGAAGACCCAGAGAAGGAGAGGTAGGGGAGAAGACCCAGAGAAGGAGAGGTAGGGGAGAAGACAGAGAGAAGGAGAGGTAGGGGAGGTAGGGGAGAAGACCCAGAGAAGGAGAGGTAGGGGAGGTAGGGGAGAAGACCCAGAGAAGGAGAGGTAGGGGAGAAGACAGAGAGAAGGAGAGGTAGGGGAGAAGACAGAGAGAAGGAGAGGTAGGGGAGAAGACCCAGAGAAGGAGAGGTAGGGGAGAAGACAGAGAGAAGGAGAGGTAGGGGAGAAGACAGAGAGAAGGAGAGGTAGGGGAGAAGACCCAGAGAAGGAGAGGTAGGGGAGAAGACCCAGAGAAGGAGAGGTAGGGGAGAAGACAGAGAGAAGGAGAGGTAGGGGAGAAGACAGAGAGAAGGAGAGGTAGGGGAGAAGACCCAGAGAAGGAGAGGTAGGGGAGAAGGAGAGGTAGGGGAGAAGGAGAGGTAGGGGAGAAGACAGAGAGAAGGAGAGGTAGGGGAGAAGACAGAGAGAAGGAGAGGTAGGGGAGAAGACCCAGAGAAGGAGAGGTAGGGGAGAAGACCCAGAGAAGGAGAGGTAGGGGAGAAGACAGAGAGAAGGAGAGGTAGGGGAGAAGACCCAGAGAAGGAGAGGTAGGGGAGAAGGAGAGGTAGGGGAGAAGACAGAGAGAAGGAGAGGTAGGGGAGAAGACAGAGAGAAGGAGAGGTAGGGGAGAAGACCCAGAGAAGGAGAGGTAGGGGAGAAGACCCAGAGAAGGAGAGGTAGGGGAGAAGACCCAGAGAAGGAGAGGTAGGGGAGAAGACAGAGAGAAGGAGAGGTAGGGGAGAAGACAGAGAGAAGGAGAGGTAGGGGAGAAGACCCAGAGAAGGAGAGGTAGGGGAGAAGACCCAGAGAAGGAGAGGTAGGGGAGAAGACCCAGAGAAGGAGAGGTAGGGGAGAAGACAGAGAGAAGGAGAGGTAGGGGAGAAAAGAGGAAAACAAGGGCACTACAGAGCACAACTCCTGGGCCGCTGATGCACTCTAATTCCCATACTCACTACCAATCTATGGGAACAGGAGACAATTTAAAGGGACTTCATCACCTAAACATTGCTTGTTCTGTAGAGATTCCAATGTGATCTATACGCTGTGTCAGCAGAATCGCAACCAAATACATACACTCTGTGTCGTCTCTTGCTTATGACATCACGTTGTGGCTTAACATGCAGATAGGATGCCACCTTTTCTAAAGAATAATACCGGCTAATGCCTCCATAGACTTAACATTGGCATCAAGACAATCATGCACTGCCCTGCCGGTATAATACCCGCCAGGTGGCAACCCTACGACGCAGATAGCACTGAAGGTAGTTCATGTTAAGTCACAGGTGAGGTCATAAAAGGGCATGCAATTCTGCTAACGCAATGATGATTTTGTTATTCTGCACATTATAGACAACATGGAGGGAGACCCTCTGGCCACAGCTGGACTTGCAAGCGACGGAGCCAGTGTGTAGGAAGGCCGGGGGCATGGATGTGTAATTACCCACAATCCTGTGCTGCTGGAGTGGATACTTATTCCGTAGCTGTGCATATTACTCACGTGCAATGTAACAGGACAGGAACATCCCGGCTAGAGCTGCTCCAAACCAAGCCCTGAGGACCAGGAAGCCAAGGTATCCAGGAACAAAGGACAAGGAAACCCCAAGGGGCAGTGCAATCACCAGGGCTGAAATGAAGCATGTGCGACGTCCCCACCTGTAAGACACCGGCGCAGGTGTATGAGGTCACAGGGCATGTCAGGTGTATGAGGTCACAGGGCATGACAGGTATATGAAGTCACAGGGCATGACAGGTATATGAGGTCACAGGCCATGTTACAATCACAGATTCTGCACTCAACTACCCACATCCCCACTGAGATGAATTCCCAATATCCCCCTGTAACTGGGATGTCAAACTACAGCCTCCATCTCCCATGATGCACTGCCAGGGGAGTATGGGAGCTGCAGCTTTAACACCTGATCTACAAAATCCTAAAGTGGTTGGTGCTCATTACTGATTTTTAGTTGTGGGGGTCCACACTTCGAACCCTCGGGGGCCATTTCAGGAGATTATGAATATAGCTGAATTCCTCTTATAGAAGTCGATAGGAGGAGTTTGGCTATAGCTGAAACAGACTGTAGTCTTCCTGAAGTGGTCCAAAGTAATAAAATACAAACCATTAAAATTCCATATTTTAAAAAAAAAAAAAAAAAAGGATACATTAATTAAATACATAAAAATAAAGTTTATGAACATTAATTATAAAATAATGTTTTATTAAAATGTAACAATTCTTATAGTAATAGTAAATATACTATTATAATATATAACTTTAATATACTATAATTGTATGTAAATATTTTTGTATTTAAGATATGTGGACTTTAATTCGTCTACACTTTTCTATTATGTTCTCCAACTAAAATCTGGAGAATTGATATGTGCAAATATTATATATGTTTCCCGAATTCTGTACATGTTCGGGGGGGATGATCGGCACATATTGGGTAACCAAATTATCAAATGGAGTCCACCCTAACAAAAAAAGGGGGTGAACAACAAGGTCAGCTTGCTTGTATCTGACTAAATGATTATTTATTTACCTTATATTACTGCATGAAATGTGCTACCTGGAGATCTTCACTCTGCCGACAACTCTCAGCCGGCCACTCCAGACTGCCAAGTATATGTCAATGCAATATACAGCCGTACCTTTCTTTCTTTAGCGTTTTTTGACTCTTTAAGTCGTTCTGTTTATTTAGCATTCATAATCTTCCAAGTAACATCAGAAACATTTAACCCCCCCCCCCCCCCCCCCACACACAGAAACTACTAGAGCTTCAAAAGAACACTTTCATTGTAGAATAATAATAGCTCTGTGATCAGTGCTGTGACTATCGTCTAACAGAATAAAGCCCAGGGGGCTTTGCAAAATCCGATGAGTCTGTAATGTATCCTATATAATTATTCTAATTCTGTAGCTGCAGACTAGCAGGGAAGCCAGCTTTTATATATATATATATATAGCACCGTCATCGCAGATAGACTGGGCGAAAAACATTAATATACAGAAGTATCAATATCCTTCTGGAGATACGGTCTCTCTGTACAGAAGGATATTGATACTTTGGAGAGAGTTCAGAGAAGGGCTACTAAACTGGTTCATGGGTTGAAGGATAAAACTTACCAGGAAAGGTTAAAGCATCTTAACATGCATAGCTTGGAGGAAAGAAGTAACAGGGGGGATATGATAGAAACATTTAAATACATAAAGGGAATCAACACAGTAAAGGAAGAGAGTATATTTAAAAGAAGAATAAACTACCACAACTAGAGGACATAGTCTAAAATTAGAGGGGCAACAATTTAAAAGTAATATCAGGAAGTATTACTTTACTGAGAGGGTAGTGGATGTATAGAATAGCCTGCCAGCAGAAGTGGTAGAGGTAAACACAGTCAAGGAGTTTAAGCATGCGTGGGATAGGCACAAGGCTATCCTAGATATAAGACCGGGAACTGGGGACTAATAAAAGTATTTAGAACATTGGGCAGACTAGATGGACCGAATGGTTCCTATCTGCCGACACATTCTATGTCTCTATGTTTCTAGGTTACAACTGCATTTCACTCAATATAATCTCCAGGTCTGTTTCAAACCCAGGGCTTAATTGGGAGGAGGTTCAATTGCACCCCCCGAAACACATTAAAAAAAGGGTTTGGTAGCAGTATAGACTGCTTTGTGTTCCCACTATATAGGAAGGGAGAGTAGGTTCTCACCCTATTGAGAGAGTGCCTTGACGTGGCAGTGGGTGAGTTTAATTAAGCTTCGCAAAAAGGTGAGTCGAGCAAAGGTGCCCCTCTCCAGGAGCAGATAATAAAGTAGCAGCAGCAGCAGAATTCTCTTGTAAAAAATCCAACAAGTTTAATTAATAACAGCATACGAAGGATAAGCACAGTCTTACGCGTTTCGCCCGGTTAGTTTGAGAGTTAGAGTTTGAGGGGTATTTTAGGGTAAATAGGGCAATTTTATTTGGGTGGGGGGGAGTATTTGGAGCGGACAAGTCAGTGCTCTAACTGCCACGGTGAAACGGCCATGAGAAAGTGTCTGAGACCCAATTCATATTACCGAAACCTCTCATTTATATTATGTTTATATATTTGTTGCCAATTTTTTTAGGGTAAGAAGCAGTTTTTTTATTTCTTTATATTTAAGTCAGAGACACACAGCACACGATTCTTTGCATAAATAAATGATTTTTTTGTTTGTTTTAGCTAGTAGGATCAGTATCAAATAAGAGAAAAGAAATATATGATGTAACCAAAAGATCCCAGTTATTTTGGAGAATGTCTTTTTCTATCCATCATTTGTAAGCGGATCTTCCAGCCTGACCTGATGTGTATGAATATTAATCCTCTCTACTGTAAACCAATATGTCAACATGCTGGCTTCCACACCAGAAATGATGGGGGAGAGTAGAGCAAATAAACATGGAGGGTTTGTAAGAACAGGGAAAGGCTCAAGGCAGAGTTTTACGGAGGTAAAATAAATCATAATCTCTAACTAAATAAAATGGTGTTGGAGTATTTTGTCTTATTCTGCCCACAAATGACACAAACCTATAGTTGCCGCACAGCCGGTATTTTACTGGCGGGCTGGTAAAAAATTCGCTGTAGTCCAGTTTAGGCTGGTATTTGATTGAGGAAAGGGTCACAGTATGAAGGCCCCTCTTTGTAGCTCTAAATGCGGAGTACGTTTGCTCAGTTGAGTAGACATCAGTAGGAAACACAGTGTATGATGTACAACAGGGCTCAACAAGTCCCAGGAGCCAGAGATTCACGGCTAATAAAAACCCTCCTGCTGGCTACTATTATTTGAGATTTGATTTACATAGAACTGGATGGAAGTAACATTTCCCTGACTCCTAAAATAGAACTGGGCTGGCTCCTAAAATAGAACTGGGCTGGCTCCTAAAATATATCTGGGCAGGCTCCTAAAATAGAACTGGGCTGGCTCCTAAAATAGAACTGGGCTGGCTCCTAAAATAGAACTGGGCTGGCTCCTAAAATAAAACTGGACTGGCTCCTAAAATAAAACTGGGCTGGCTCCTAAAATATATCTGGGCTGGCTCCTAAAATATATCTGGGCTGGCTCCTAAAATATATCTGGGCTGGCTCCTAAAATAGAACTGGGCTGGATCCTAAAATATATCTGGGCTGGCTCCTAAAATAGAACTGGGCTGGCTCCTAAAGTCTGCAAATATTAGTCAAGTCCTGATGCACAATCTTTAAAGAGCCCCTAAGCTTTTTCAAAGATAGAATCGCAACTAGCAAACGTCCCTAGTATGAGGATAAGCAGCCAAGTATGTTTTAAAGGTACATGCTAGTTTATCTAAGCCACATACACCTCTGATTAGGCCAATCTACTAAATTTAGTGCATACATTTAACCCTGTCACCTCTCCTGGTTGGGTAGGGTCATGCTAGCAAAGCTTTCCATATTTGCTGGGTTTTATTGCTTCACATGAATGATAAGAATTGGCAGCGTGGAAGGCCTACCTGTCACAGATAAATCCAAAGATGATGTAGCCAAGGAGCCAGCCAGTCAGGTTGCAGATTCGTTCTGTTGGCACTTTCCACTGATCTTCACACACCAAGTGCCACTGCCAAAAGAAAACCACATGTCGTTTAGGACGGAGGGGACAGGAATGTCTCTGCGTGGATTCTCTGGATCACACAACAGATGCTGAAATAGCACATTGTACATATACACTAGCTATAAAGCCATATAACTATTTTAAAGATCCTAGGGCAGTGAAGCCCGAGTGCCCATTGTACTGCAGGATACCAAGATGCCATTTTCCCTGAGATTATGCCCCCCTCTCCCATTGCAAACCTGGGTTGTTTTAGTTTCCCTTGCTCTCTGTTGTTGCCCCACCTCAGTGTCCCCACTTACCTCCATGTATGGTGATGGTGCCAATGGAGTCAGATTCTAAGTGCCACCTCAGAGGCACAGGTGGTACCCATGCCATAGCTTTACCATCACTGACCTAGGGCCTCTGTGCTGTAAATGTGAGATGTATTCTGTAAAGTGCCCTGAGAGACCCTGACTTCCTATGTGAGCCCCCAGAGCCTAGCATTCTTGTCCTTTAAGACAATCACAATCAAGAGAGTGGGCAAAGTGTGTGCAACTCTGCTCTAACATTGAGTGTCCGCTCTTGGGGCAAATGTAAAGTTAGTGGAGAGAGCATTTTTACTGGAGGCTTTAATGAGATGATGTTAGTATGGCTTCTGTTATCGGAGATCATTTTGAATCTTGTTGTGAGTTAAGAAATAAAAAAAATAATTTAATACATGCTTTGCCCAATACCATACGACTATGGGGAGGAGTGGGGATTTGGCACTGTGAAAAAAGAAGGGGAGGGCATATATGGCACTGTGGAAACTATTGTCAGACATTTCCACAAATAGTCATCTCTCAAAGAAGTAGGGTTTTTTTTTTTATTTAACTAATGTTGCCTGTACCAGTCACAGTGTCACCTACTACATTTGCCAATGTATAATTTCTGTAGTAAAGTTGCATGTTGCACCTGTAGACATTATCATGTAGCCAGTTCATCTCAAAGCATTTCTTCCACTTGTTTCAAACTAAATGATGATATAATTCCCTGCAGTCCTAGTCTCTCCCCCAAACCCACACACTTACACTCCGCCTTCTGG